>PVKH010046784.1:0-10356 GCA_004027955.1 Chaetophractus vellerosus | reverse complement strand
TGATGGGAATAATGTGCTGAAAACAAGTTACCTGAAATCTGATGAGATGGAGAAAGAAAATAAGCAAATAAAACCATGGCCATATAATATGTCACATGGAGACAATGGCTAAAATGAATTTATAGCAGGGAAAATTGAGAGCCCCAGAAGGGGTGCTCAATATTAAGGCAAGTGTGGCCAATGCAGAAACATTTGAAAAGACCTCAAAGCAGAAGGCAGAAGTGAAAGGGATATTAGACATTTATGACCACAGTGGGATTTTCCAGGGCAAAGGCCCTAAGGAAAGGGCTTTATTGGATGTTCAAGGTCAATAAAGAAGACAGAGTGCCAGAGGAGGAGTAAAAGGGAGAAAGATGAGAGATGATGCCAGAGAAGATTAAGAACAAGGAGGTCCCCTGATGATGAAACTTCAAGACACAGGGAGTCCCTTATCTTCATGTTATACTACTTGCACTTTATCAAAATGGTTGGAAAGCTATATTCTTCAGGGTTCTCCAGAGTAAAGAAACTAGCAGAAGATAGATAGATAGATGATAGATAGATGATAGATAGATAGATAGATAGATAGATAGATAGATAGATAGATGATAGATAGTTAGATAGTACACTCATGAATATATATATGTGTGTGTGTGAAGAATAAGATATTTATAAATAGAATTAGGCTCACAAAAGCATGGGTATTGGTAAGTCCAAATTCTGTAAGGCATTCATGTAAAAAACTCAATGAATGTAATGTTGAAATCACCCACCAAAGATGCACGCCAGAGATTCCAATGCCTGTGATTCTGAAATCCCTGGGAGTAAATGGATGATAGAAGCAGAGATAGATATTCTTATTTTGTGACTAAGGAAACCCTCCACATTCCCTTTAAGTTTCCCCTGATTGGATGAGAAGACTCCCATCATTGCTGAAGGCAATCTCCCTTGTTGATTGCAGATGAAATCAGCCATAGATAGAATCAACAGACTAATGATTTAAATCCATCTAGGAAACACCCTCACAGTAACAATCAAGCCAAAGCATGCTTGAATAAACAACTGGACATCATAAGCCAGAGAAATTGATACATGAAATTTACTATCACAATCCTCACTTAATAAACATATAACCAACACACATCTTCTTAAATGGTATTTAATTGCTCAATAAAGTCAACATCATAGACATACTTTCATGTAACATAATTCAACTGTCTTCCATGAACTAACACTGTCCCCAGCAGAGGATGTAAGAATTTATATAATATTAATTATCTTTTATAGCCTTTAATTTGCATACCAGAACATAAAATTAATACAATTTATTTAACATGATATAGGGATAGGGGAGAGAAAAAACATATTTCTTTAGTTGTGCATAGAAGCATACCCATTACAAAACAAGGAAGAAATAACTCATTTCTGCAAATGGATACATGGTCCTACATTATATGTAAATCACCTCTTCTACCTATTCCATATTCACTGGATCCTCAGTAGGCACTTCAACTGGTATTTGTTATTTTCCTGGTTTAGTAATCCAGTTTTTCTATTTTGACAGAGCTGGGCTATTACAGTCTGCCTTGGGTTGTTGCAGTTTTCCATTGTCTTTAATAACATGGTGTGAAGTATTAAGAAATACCATGTAATCAGGATCAATCAGTATAGTAACTCCTTTCTTTTCCTGTTGATTCAGAGGCAAGAGATGCCCAAAGTGGTCCATTGGCAATGTTACCCTCCAGTACAGTGGAAACATTATTGGGTATCCTGGTGGGAACACTCTTCCATCTGGAAATGAGAGTTCTATACCAGCAGAACATAATGTTGAAGATATAGGGAGCAAAAGAATTTTGAAGAATCAATAGGGTTAATAAAATATGTGGTGCCACTCCCATTTCCATACTTTATTTCTTGGAACTGTGAACCCGCCTAAGGGAGAAACAGCACCTTAGAGTCCATACTAATTTAGACCTTCTTGGAGAACATTGCCCAGAATTGCAGCATATTTCCACCCATCTTCTACAATAATTGAGTCTTCCAAAGGCTGTTCCACCATTCAATCAATCCACCTGCCTGATGGAGAACTTGGTAAGACCAGTGAATTCCTTAAGTATGTGCAACTTCCTACATTTCTTTTACTGTGAAGTAGGTTCCTTCATCATAAGTAATGCTGTGTGCAATATGAGTATGGTGAATAAGGCATCCTGGAACCCACAGATGGTAGTTTCACAGAAGCACTTCATGCAAGGAACCAAATCCATATCCAGAGTACATATCTATTCCTGTAAGAAAAAAAAAACAACTTCCCCTTGCATTATGAAAGGGATCTAATGTATAAAATCTCCCACCAGGTAACAGGCTGATCAGCAAATCTATGGTGTCATATCAGGGCCAGAGTGTTAAATGTTGCTACTGGCATATTTGGCAGTAATCTACAACTCTAGTCAGGTCAGCTTTGGTGAGCTGAAGATCATTTTTCAGAGTCAATGCATATCCTCCTTCCCTACCACCATGGCCACTTTTTTCATGACCCCATTGGGAAATGACAGAAGAAGTACTTCTGTCCACTGATTATTAAAATTCTCCTCTGCTAAACTGATCCTCTGGTGAGCATTCATGCAGGATAGAATACCTTCTTGTTTATTGCCCATTTAGAAAGTACTAGCCACATACTTCTTCTCCAAACTCTGCCACCAATTTTCCAATCATGTTCCTTCCAAATTCCTGAACATCCAGTCAAATCACTGACCACATCCCCAGAATAAGTATAGAAATGATACATGACTGGCTATTTCTCCTTCTAAGCATAATTAATTACCAGGCTCAGTGTATTAATTTCTGCCCACTGGGAGGATTTCCCTTTACCACTGCCTTTCAGAGATGGCCTAGAAAGGATCTGTAGTTCTTCAGCTGTCCACTTGTAAGTGGTACCAGTATATCAGGCAGAAGAATCTCAAAACAAGAGTGAAGTTTTCCTTTTTCATAAAATTAGTCATAAAGAACTCCCAATGAGGCTATAGCTGCTGCCTAGGAAGCAGAAGGCAATGAAGCAGAAGTGGAGGACATGGGCATTCAGGTCACATCTTCCTGCAACTTACTTGTGACATCATGGCCAGCATGAGCCAGATCTCATATAAAATAGTTCCATTTTTTGATGGAATGCTGTTGTACATACCCAACTTTAAGGGATCAAAAAATACCCAGCTCAATAGATTCTCCTTGTAACTTGGTGGCCCATGGTTAAGAAAGTGTTCAGCCTCAAATAAGATCCAGTAGCAGGGTAAAAGGAGATTCTCAAAAGGAAAGTAGTTATCTACAGATGACAAGAGGGATTTCAGTCAGACCCTGTCACTCTCAGGAGCAATGATTCCAAATTAGGGCCCACTAATAAGGCACCAAACTCTGGGGCTATCTGCCCTGATATGTCTTCACTGCACATGGTCCATCTGTCTCTTCTATTCAAACCTATATTTGATGCCAGAGTTTTAGGTGTACTTCCATAGACCAGAGATAACAGGCTGTCCATGTGCCAACTGGGTCCAGAGACTCTGTGGACCTGCAACTCCTATGCTACAACTCAATGGTCTCACCCAAGACACCTAGTTGGGAGTTGATGATGGATGACAGCTATGCTGGGGAATGGAGAGAGCCTGCAGCTGCAGACAAGATAATCTCTTCCATCGTATCCATGGGATATAAGCCCCCTCTCACTTGGTGGTGGAGGAGACATCACCATCCCAGCAGGATTGGGGGTAGGACTATGGACTAGAATGGACTTGTTAGTGTCATGCTATAGACTTGAGGTATATGCAATGGAAGAAATTGCAAAATTATGTGGAGCCAGGGTCACTGGACACTTTAGCAGCAGGGAGAGGGAAGGGCAATTGTAATGCGGGGCTTTTTTGGGACATGGGAGTGGTCGTGAGGGATGTTGCAATGGAGGATGTAGGCCGTTTTGTATCATCATGTATCATGTGGAACTGTGTGGGAGAGAGGGTCGTCTACAGTCTTAACTGTGATCTATGCATGATGACACATCCCCAAATGTGTATATATATCACAGGCGGTATGCCACACTGATGAAGGATGTGTATGTGGGGGGGTTGTGGGAGGTGTGGGGGGTGGCATATGGGCACTACTGGAATTAATGTGTAACATTTATGTAACTAATGTGTCCTAAAAACTTATATAGATATATAAAAAATTAAATTAAAAAAAAGGAAAAAAAAAGAGCGATTTCATCCAAATTCCTTGTGGTCTATATTTTGATTCTACCATAGGGTTAGGTCAAATATTTCAAATGGCCTCTCTTTTCACCACTGAAACTTCCAGGACTATTGAATCATATCCATCCTGAAACAATACAGACCCTCTTCTTTCCAAGTCATCACTCAAAACTAGCAACATTTCAGGTCACTCTGTAAATGGGCTGGAAGACCACACAAAAATGAGGACTATTTTGGCTCCAAGGAGGACAAATAGGATTTTTGCTACATTTTTAGTTGTAGGAGAAGACAGATCCAACACCTTATAGTGCATCTTGGAAGGGATATCTCAACTTGCCCTGCAGCACTGGACACGAACAAATTTCATAGTGGTGGAAGGAACTTGAATTTTTATTGTTTTTTCTGCCACCCTCTGACATGTAAATGCCTTACCAGAAATTCCAGAGTAGTTGCCACTTGATCACCAGATCCAATCAACATAATGTCATCAATAGAATGGGCCAGTGTGATGTTTGTAGAAGGGAGAGACAGACAAATTCCCTTGGACTAGATTATAACATAGTCCAGGGGAGTGGATATGCCCCTGAGGCAAAAGAGTGAAGGTGTATTTCTCTCTGACTTTTGCCAGGTTAAAGCAAACTGTCTATGGTGATCTTAACTAACAAGTATCAATAAAACAGCATTTCCTAGATCTATAGCTGCATAACATGTGTGTTAGTTTCCCAGCTACTAAAACAAATACCACACAGTGGGTTTACTTAAACAATTGGGGATTTATTTCACACATTTTGTCTAGAAGAAGTCCAAATCAAGGTGTCAGCAAGGCCTACTTTGTCTTTGAAGACTGTGGAGTTCTGAGGATGGCTGCCAGTTGTCATTGGGTCCTCAGCTTTCCTCTCAAATGATGATATCATATCTTTTCTTTTATGGATTTTTTTCACTCCAGTTTTTTGTTATGTTCTTTCTGTGGCCTGCTCTATAAGGCCTAAAGTAATAGGATTAATCTCATCATGATTCAGTTGGCTGCATATCATCTGAAAAATAATATCTTCCAGTGGCCTTATTTACAATAGTTTCACACTTACAACAATAGATTAAGTTGAAGAACATGTTTTTCTGTGGTATAAAATTCAAGCTGCTACACTTGGTACCATGGATGCATTAATTTGCCCAAGAAGTGATACCACATGTAGAACAACAGCTGCATTTGGAGTCGGCACCTGGTAAGGTTTTTGATAATACATGGTCATCTTCCAAGTTCCATCTGTTTTCTGCACAGGCCAAATAAGAGACTTGAAGAGGATGTGGTGGGAATCCCTAACCCCACATCCTTCAAATCCTTGATGGTGGCACTAATCTCTGAAATCCCTCCAGGTATCCAGTATTGCTTTTGTTTCATTATTTTTCCAGGTAGAGGCAGTTCTAATGGCTTCCACTTGGCCTTTCTGTCTATAATAACCCTCACTCCAGAAAGTCAGGGAACCAGTGTGGGATTTCTGACAGTTGCTGTGTGTGTCTATTTCAATTATATGTTCTGGAACTGGGGAAATAACCACAGAAAGGAATTAGTAACAATCTGGAATCACTGTAGAGACAAACATGGGCTAAAACTCCATTGATCTCCTGACATCCCTTAGCTCCTACATTATTGGGGTGCACAGTGATATTTTTGGTCTCATGGAATTCATGTCATTTCAGATTCAGTATCTAATAAAACCTAAAATTCCAAACATTTCATATACCCAACATAGCAATCACCTAGGCAAAATGATTTTGATCTATTTGGGGATTGCTGAAAGAAAATGTTTTGCTGTATAGCCCACCCCTTCTCCATGTCTCCTGGTCTTCCCTTGTTTCTAGAATTCTGGACCTATAAGCTGTCTCACATCTGGGAACTGATGGAAGGTCATGATTTTAAGTGTGAGTGTGTGTGATTCAAGGCTTTTGTTCACTTCACCTAGAAACTTCTCCATAAAGATATCAAGCCAGAATCAACTGCTTGATATCTGCCCATATATTTCACTTCTAGGTACACCAAAATCACCTAACCAATGCCATATGTCTGTGAGTCAGACCACACTGAATACAGCTTTTACTCTGTTGCCCATTAGTATAGCCTCACCCACCTTGTATTTGGCAATTCAGTGCTGCTACTTGGTTTCTGCAATTCAAAATCCAATCTTCCCTATTGTTTTTCCAAGTTCTCTGATAGCACTTCCCACACTGATATATGATATACAGAAGAAAGTGACCACAGGTTATTTAAGGGTTAGAGATGATGGAGCTTTTCTCACAATTTATTCCTCAATATTGTGGTGAAAGGTGTATCATCTGTATATTCATTGGGTAGGTGAACAGGTCTTACATGATTAACCCATTCCAGCTGCCCAATCTTTCTAAGCCTTTGGTTCACATCATCTACATTATACCTGAACAGTTCTAGCATTTCAACATCACTTAATGTAGGACACTGTTTTGTTCATGCTTCATCAAACCATCTGAAAAAAATGATACAGTGCTTCTAACCCCTTGAGTAACATGGTTGAGTCCAGAATCACTGCTTATTGAGCCCATATCAATAAATTCAACCTGATCCAACATTCTTCCTCTTACCATTATACCAAATCTTTCATTTCCATCCCCATACATATTGCCCTAATATCTGTCTGTCACACACTGGAAAATTTATGCAGTCCTTTTGGAATGTGGCACATCTACCCATGGTTCACATTTGGTACCTCAACTTTTAGGGCATGTTGAGAATTCATGGTAGTTCTATTTTGGGGAAAAATAGGTTTGATGGTTTAAGGAATTAGAACTATCTTGCAAGCCCACTACTTCTGGGTACTCCATTACAGTTACATCTGGTAACACAGGGTTAAACTCTTCAGCTGGAAGTGGGACAGCTGCTTACTCGGGGCAGACTGTAGGTCAGTTGGCTGATTCCTCAAGGCCCAACAGCACAGATTTATCTGGCAAGGAAACAGCAGAATCTCACAGCTCAGTGTCTGCAACTCCCTGTCTATCATCCTTATGGCTCTATTCCAATTTTCAGGATTCCATTCCTTCCTCATGAATGCCCTTACTTTAATAGTAGATACTCTGAATATTGGTAGCTGAATTTGCAATGTAATTCACCATTCACCCAATTAGACTATGTAGCTAGTTTTCAGATATCTAAAACCTACAGCTACAAAAATTATTAGTTTCCTTCAGAGCACACATAGCATATTTCATGGCCTTCAGTTGATGTTGAGATGAAAATTTGAAGTGTTGAGTTCAATATTTATCAATTTTATAAAGTAACAACCAGCCTTTATATTTTTAAATTTCATAAATTTTTCACTTCATAAAACTCAGTTAAAATATCAAAAAATATCTTGCCTCTCATGAGCATTCAAGTAGCAGTATTCACTAGTGATATTTTGAGAATCTCTATTGTGATTCCATGCCATGGACTACTACTGTCTTTTTGATCACTGTAACTAGTTGGAAATCCCAGAACACACTCAGAAATTTCATCCTTAAAATTTATGTTCCTTAAAAATCTTTCCTGATACCAAGTCTGTATTAGGGTTCTCCAGAAAAACAGAATTGTATTTACTATAAAATTTGACTCCTATAACTATGGGGATTGGCAAGTCTGAATTCTATAGGGTAGGTAACAAGATATAAACTTGATTAAGATGAATTTAGATTCCCTAGGAGAAGCTGGCTGTCTGAAATAAAGATAGAAAATTTTCTTTCTGACTGCTGAAATTCCCTTCTAAGAAATTATTCTTTCTTACTGCTGAAATCGCATTCTTAGAAATTATTCTTTCTGACAGCTGAAATTCTCAGTTTTCCATTGAAGGTCACAACTGATTGGATGAGGAGACTATTCTCCTTATTAAACAATCTCCTTTTTTCATTGTAGATACAGTCAACCTTAGATGCAATAAGCTGACTAATGATTTCAACCCATCCACAAAATGCCCTCACCTTAAAAATCAGGTCAGAGTTTGCTTGTGCAATCACCATAGCCTAGACAAGTTTATAAATGAAATTAATAATAACAAAATGCCTAACAGAAATGAAAGGGAAGCACTCCTATTTCCAAAAGCTAATTTTGTGTCCATACACTGTATTATAGAAGACACATGTTAGAATTTACAAACTAAAATAGCCATGCTCTGATGAATGTGCAAACCACCAAACACACTTATACAACATTAAAGAAACATGCACAGACACACATGCAAGGAGACATACAGAAACACAAAGAGAGACACACAGACACAAATAGATACACACACACACCCACACATTCAAAAGCAAGCAAACAGTGGGGGGTAGTAATGTATTTCTATACTGAGTTTGGCATGATATTTTCACTGTCAAGACTCCTTACATATTGATCACTCAAGATTAAAATGAGCAAGGGGGACAAAACCAACTTTTCACAAAAGAAAATATGGTTTGTAGCACATATGTGGAAACTTTTATGGGATGTGGTAGAAAACTTTTAAATTATATATGCAAAAAAATGTGGATCAAAACATAACTGATTTTGAAGCTCAGATATACTATTACATTAGCTGTTTAAATTTGATAGGAACCAAAGTATTTTAGAGTCAACTATAAAGGAGTCATCTTGATATCCATCCTCCTAAAATACTCAAGATGAAAAATCAATATATGTTAAAAGCTTACCATTGTTCCTTCTTGTAAGTGAATGAATGGCTATCTTGCATGATGCAAAGAGGCTAATTTCTCTTTGACCTTTCAAATGTCTCATTCTTTCTAAATAGGACCCTAAACACACATCCTTATTTCAATTCCTTAGGATACCCCCTTGTATTAGTCAGCCACAGGGATGCCTTTTGTTATATACCAACAATTGGTCAGTCTTTATAAAGGGTATCTATTTGGGGTAGAAGCCTACAGTTACCAGGCCAGAAAGCATAAAGTTATTCCCTCACCAAACTCCACGTGTTGGAGCAAGACAGCTGCTGACATCTCCAGTGTTCAGGCTTCCAGGTTCCACTGTTTCCAGGGCTGTGTTTCTCTCTGGGCTTAGCTTCTGTTTCCTCCACAAGTTCAGCTGTAGACCATGAGGCTCTTTACACTTTTGCGTCTCTCCACAAGGCCAGCTGTAGACTATTGGGTGAACGGCTCACTCTAACATCAGAACTGCTTCTCAAATCTGCTTCTCCAAATCTCTGTCTTGCTTTTTAAATTTGAGACCACAACCACTGAGGGGTGGGGCTCAACATCCTACCCACTGCAGCCCAGTCAATGCCCTAATCATAAACCAATCATGACCAGATAAACAGATGAGTTTACAAGCATAATTCAATTTATATTTTTGGAATTCATAATTACATGAAACTGTCAAACCATTACACTCCACCCTCTGAATACCAAAAATACATTACAATATTAAAAAAAACTTAAATCAGTAACAATTGCAAGTACAAAATCATATAATCAGTTCAAAGAAATACAGTTTGTCTTCAGGCAAATCCCTTCTAGCTGTAGAACTCTGAAACTTACAAAACAATTTAACTGCTTCCAATACACAAAAGGAAAGACAAAGAATACACATTTAAATTATCATGAGGGGAAATTGAGATGTTAAACATGAGTCATGGATCCTCTACAGTTCAGCAAAACTGCAGGGTGTCCTCCATTCCATTTCAAAGTCTGAGAGTCATTTTCAAGATGATGGTTTCTTCTCTTTGGGGCCACATGAGAACCCACTGTATCCACAGGCTTGCCCAACAGCCATTTTCTTGGTTCCACCCTCATCAAGCATCTGGGTGTTGACCAAATTTCAGACCTCACCCTCCAAGTGGGTTGGGGTGGTATCCACACCTTACCCAATCTTTGGATTAGAGTCTTAGCACCCCTAGTACAGTGAAGTGAAGACAACCTTCCCCCTAATATTTGGCATACAGGCTCAACTCTCTCAGAGCAATGAGTTGACCACCTGGCCTTCCCTAATCCATGGGGGACAGGAGAACCCCTCTCAGACCTATGGGGTGCTGACCTCAACTGCCCTAATCTTTGAGGAATGTGTTCCACCCTCCCTGTACCCTGGGGTGGCAAAATTCTCCCAGAACATCAGATGGGAACACCCACCCTTTTCAACCTACCAGGCAAACTC
>PVKH010046783.1:0-10364 GCA_004027955.1 Chaetophractus vellerosus | reverse complement strand
GCAATTGCTAGAAGCAGTGGAATGAAGGAGGTGATGTTGGTAGGAAACCATTTAATTGCCTGCTAAGTACAAGTGCTGTACTAATAGCTTTCTATACATTATATTAGGGTTGGCAAACTATAGCCTGGGGGCCAAATTCTGCCTGTTGCCTACAAATCTGACCTTTCCAATTCGTTTACATATTGTCTATGGCTGCTTTTGAAGGGTCAGACTGTATGGCCCACAGCGCAGAAAATATTTACTACATGACCCTTTATAGGAAAAGTTTGCCATCCCCTGCATTAGATCACTGAATCCTTCTAATCGCTCTGTGAAAGGGGATTTCCCCAACTTTAGAGATTTACAGACGTTGAGCTGATTTTCTAAATCAGTGATTATCCAACTTATAAAATGTAAAACTTGTGTTTTGCCACAGAATTGCGCCCCCTCCCCAAATTAGGGACACTGGAAAAAATATTATATATTTTTTTCATTTCATAAAAGAAAAGATATTTAATATCCAAGTATGAGGGAGGTAATCACAAATAGTCCTTTAAATAGAATAAATTTAATTTTATGAAGAAAATTTTTACATTATTCCTATTTTTAATTTTTAATTTTTTTATTTTTATTTTGCTGAGGACAGGTGAGAATGTATCCTGGCAATTAGGAGCCACTCAGTTGGGAATTTCAGCCAGTAAGTGGCAGAGCCAGAAGATACCCAGAAGATTCCAGAGTCTGTGACATTTCCACTGCATCTGTTGGCTTAGATGTCTGCCCATGTATCTGTCTATTAATTAGGCATTCATTTTGAATTCAATAACTTTATTGAGCACCTACTGTGTGCAGGTACCATGGTCATGCCAAAAATATGATGAATCATTGTTCTCCAGTTCTTTCTTATCTCTTCCTTTCCTTTGGCTCTTTTGATTAAGACCAAAAGCTCAACTCTGTCACAACTCAGTTAACTGTTATCTTGCTATTACAATTTGACCTGGTGGCCACTGGGGAAAATAACCCAAAAGAAAATACCACAACACGATAATGTTATAAAGTCACCCCCCCCCCTTTTAGTGTAACTGATAACTCTAGAAGCTCTTAGGACAGGAAGATATCAAATGGTTTTTATCAAGTCCCAGAAACTGTTCAATCCAGAGCTCTGAGTAAAATATTTTGCACACTTGTCTTCCCAGTTACAAGGCTGTTCAAAAGGGATTGGGCCACAGTCCAGTGTGAAAGCCCCACCTTCCATCAATAACTTTCATCATCTCTTTAATATCATGTTTCTAGAAACTGCTCTTCTATTACTATGAACATATAAAACAGTCAAGCTATTTAAAAATTACAAGCAAAAGTTAATTATGTAAAGTGATTATCAATGCACTTTAAATTAACATTCATATTCTTGAACAAATGAGAACATTCAATTCTTACATTATATATAACTATGTAATAGCCTCATTTAAATATCTCTGATTCTGAATTATTGTTCTATTTTTTATTACACTGCTAAAAAGAGCAGTACAAGGGAAGTTCCAATTACTCTACTGACCTCAGACTATATTTTAAAAAATAAATAAATGAAACTTACTGTATATTCTGATCCCAGATGTTCATTTGGAGAAGAGGGGAAAGAAAAAGAGAGACAAATAATGATATAGACCATGCTTATATGCTATATACAATATAAAACCACAAAACTAACAAACACTGGTAATTATAATTACTAAAAATGTGGTAAAGAAACCTTCCAAAAATTTAACTTTCATATATATTGAATGTCTCCTTGTTTGCTCTTGAAACCCTTTCACATGCTGCTTCTGTGATTAGGCGGATAGGGACAGGAGGACAAGATTCAATTAGTCTATGTATTTGTGGCTAACTAAAAACCAAAGGGGAGAGTGGATGTAGCTCAAGGGGTTGAGCGCCTGCTTCCCTGGTACCTCCTAAAAACAAACAAACAAAAAACCAAAGAGTTGGCATTATAAAATCAGGATTAAAGACTAATAATTCCAGCAGAGAATTTGATTTACCACAAAGGAAATATTTTAAGTGGAAAAACAGCTTTTAAATCAATAAAAAGAATTTTCTGTGTTTAAGTGGGATCTTGAATTTTAGTGTGTCTGGGGGCAAAAACTAGATCTAAATATTTGGGGCATGGCTTCTAGTATAGAAACCGTAGAAAGCAGTATAGAGAGCAGAGAGTTGCTACTCCAAGTGGGAGGGAAAGTGATCTTGAAGATCTTCATTCTAGCCAATAGCAAAGGAAGTAATTGGGGACTGAAACAGGCAAAAGAAACTTTTACACTATTTATAGTCAAAAAATTTTTTGTCCTTTGGGGGAGGGTATTTAAAGCAAACAAATCAAAATAGATAACAAACCACACCCCTTAATTACTTGGAGATTATTGTAGAGACAGGAAGAAATAAGGATAATAAAATTCCTAGAAATGCCACTAAAAGGAACCTCATCTTCCATTTCCATAAGCCATTTACTATGGCCACTCCAAGAAGGAAGATGGAATGGCCGAGCTTAATGCCCTACCCCCTGCCATCACCACATCTCAGTGTTAGGATAAGGGTTGATAACCTAAAAGCACCATGGCCAATGGAGAGGGAAATATTATAAGTCGTTTCCTGGATAATAATCAACCTGAGACCAGTGAAATTAGACTTCCGCTCTATCCTTGCATCCACTACATGTGACATGCTGGTTGTACTAAGCACTTACCTGTAATTGTGTAGGGATAATAGTTCCAAGCCTTCTCTGTAACATAAAATATTTTGGGGACCACAGCTCTAGCCCAACTAGGCAATTTGCTAAGGGGAAAGAAAGAGGGAGAAAGAAAAACACAATTAGAGTCTGTCTAGAGCCTTGGCATGCTACCACATTTTTTCTGGATAAATTGACTGCTAGAGAAAAGAGATGAATTCTGGGGTATCTCTTCTTTCACAGACATCCATTCCCCCAGCTCTCAGGTCTCCAGGACTATAATCGTTTTCTATGCATATTCATATGCTCTTAAAACGTATAAAGGCAGAAGACACAGCCTGGTGTAAGGACTGTAAACCTGCCTCTCTGATTTGATTCGAAAGGACATGAGAACTGAGTGGCTGGAAGGTGCCAGGTGGGGAGCCTTTGGCCAGCCTGGCCTTTGCGGTGGGTTCCGTCTCTGGGGAGTATACGGTGGGAGTGGTATGAGGGTTGGTTTAAGCCTGAATATGGGGGCTCAACAACCTACATGAGTGGTGTTTTGGAAGTGGATAAAAGCAATACTGAGTTTTAACTTTAGAGATAGGAGGAGGAGCAAAATATAGTCCCTGATGACACAGTCATTCTCCTGGGAGCCTGGGCAGCCATTTGCAGAAAATAAATTCTGAAAACAAGGAAAACCCAAGGGCACAGGTGCCCAGATCTTTTGTAAACTAAATACTAAGTTTTGTTTTGTTTTTCCTTCAGAGGCAAGTCCTACAGCACGGTCTTGGTCTAGAGAAGTCCTTAAACATTATGTTTAAATGTTTGACATCATATATTCCTTAAAATACATCTGTGTGATTGGCATCACCCCCCCCCCCCACACACACACCCCCAGCTATACCCTGGGGTCTTCTGTCTTTCCAGATGTTACCATTTTGTGTCTTTCCCATTCTGGTGCCTACAGCTAACTGTCTAGGAAGCTGATGTCTGTAGACAACTGACACAGAGAGATGATGCAGGCTCAGCTCCCAAGGGCTGCATGTTGGCAACAAGGACCATCAAGAAGCAGTTTTGAATTCCAAGCTGATATAACCAAGAAATGGGTGACAGCAAGCTAATAGAACCCCAAATCCCAAACGCCTTTGGTATGTGGAATTTAAATGACAAACAGAGCCCATGAAACACTATTTATCTTGAATGTCTTCTCAAATTTTTTCTCTCCTTTCTGATAGTATCCAGGCCCGGCTTTTTAATAGACAAATATGTATTTTTCAACAGCCGGCCGGATCTAACCCAAAACTCTGGGCTATTCATCAGGTTTAAAACAAATGGGGAAATCAAAGCTCCCCCAAAGTTGGGTGAGTGTCAGAGGAAGGCAATTGCTCTCAGGTGGGCTGTGAGAAGCAAGCTGAAGCAGTTTTATAATTCACATAACAATTCTTCTTGCTGCTCTAATGGAGAATTCCTCCTATAAAATCCTTTCTGCAGTAACTGCTCATTTACCTTACATTAATACTGCTCATTTGGACGGGTTGCTCCCTAACAGGGGTTTTTATAGCTTTTGATGATGGTTTATTCAATCAGTCTCTGAAGTTTGCGTACAATTGGGGTTGATGTCAAGAGTGGGAAAATCCACTGGGCTTGCTTGTGGGAAATGATCATAACCAAAATACCACCAAGGTTTCTGCCTATTTGCCCCTATATCCCTGAGAAATATGCCAATGGGTAGCTTAGGAAGACATGGATTCTACTCACAAGCCATCACTTTTCTTGTGCTTTTTAAAGAAGTTTTACTGTGGTTTTATATATATATATATATATATATATATATATATATATAATAGAATTTGTCATTTTTAAGTGTACAATTCAGTGGCATTAATTATATTCACAATGTTGTGCAACCACCACTACTATCTATTTCCAAAACTTTTTCATCACCCCCAAAAGAAACTCTTCACTTATCAAGCAATAACTCCACATTTCCCCTATCTCTAGCCCCTGGGAACTTCTAATCTACTTTCTGTCTATGAATTTGGTTATTCTAGATATCTCATATAAGTGGAATCATGCAGTTTTTGTCCTTTTGTCTGGCTTCTTAGCACAGTGTTTTCAAGGTTCATTCATGTTGTAGCATGTATCAATTCTTCTTTCCTTTTTATGGTTGAATAATATTCCATCATATGGCTATATCACATTTTGTTTGTCTATTCATTCACTGATGGACACTTGAATTGTTTCCACCTTTTGGCTACTGGAAAGAATACTGCTATGAATGCTGGTCTACAAGTGTCTGCTTGACACCCTGTTTTCAATTCCTTTGAGTATATATTTAGAAGTGGAATTGCTGGGTCATATGGTAATTCTACATCTAACTTTTTGAGGAAGAGACAAACTGTTTTCCACAGCAGCTGCATCATTTTCTTGTGCTTTTAATGAACTGAAAAAGGACTGGAGAATCTCCCTAAAGTAGGCTGGTGATGAAGATTGAATTGTATGTACCCTACTTTGCATGGGTTCTTGTTCTTGGTCCACATTCTGGATCCCTTGTATATAGATCTCTTCAAGATGTCACTTCAGTTAAGGTGTGGCCCAACTAAGGTTGCACTTGAATCCAGATTACCAGAGTCCTTTATAAATAGAGTGAAAAGCCAAAGAGGGAGAAGCCACAGGGAGCAGCCAGAAGCTGGAAATCAACAGAATTCGGTAGAGAAAGGAGAAGACACCACCATGTGCACTGCCACATGAGGGAAAAGCCAGGATCGACAGTAATCAGCATCAAAATGCCAGTCGTCCGGGCCAAGTACCACTGTGCTGATGCCTCGATTTGGGGCTTCTCCTAGCCTCAAAACTATGACCCCAAAATCCCTGTTGTTTAAGCCAACCCATTGTATGGTCTTGGTTTTAGCAACTAGGAAACTAAAACATAAGGCATTGCAGTTTCTATTCTTTGGAAGTGTCCCAAGTGCATATGTCTTCTTCTAACCTCAGGGTTCATTTTTCACTGTTCTGTTATGGGGAGGTGCTCCATCCACAGTGCTCCCTCCTCCAAATTCAATAGTCTTCTTATTTGTAGTATTCCAGGGGCCCAACCACACTCCCTCTTCCCCATAATTCATTCCATATATCATTTAAAAAGCCTCCCAGCAGAACCACATTCCTAAACAACAACCATTTTCTGGAAGAAAGATGGAAAACATAGGCAATTTTCCATTCATGTTGACACTTTTCCTATTTGTAAGTGGTCAGGAATCAAGATTCTAGAATCTTTATTTTGACTGTTTCATCCACCAACACATGCAGGGCATGCAGCTCTATAGCCAATTACATTTTCCAATGGGATACCCTAAAAAAATACAATCATTTAACCAAGATGGCTGATACGATTTTGTGTGACTCTTCTACTTAGTCTGATAAGGAAGCCCTTTTGGTATACGATATTTACTGGGCCAGACAACAGGGGGTGTTTGCAGCAAGTTTCATGACAAGCTATTTAAATATTTTTAAGCCCACTAACAAACTTCCCCACAGCCCCAAACTTCCCCAGAGTACATCATTATTTGAATCATTTTTTGTCTGAGAAAGTAAAACTTATTTTTCCCTACAGCAATGATTTATAGGGATTGCAAAAGAAAATGGAATTAAATTAATCCCTACTTTCGCTGTCACTTCCATGATATAGACAGTCACACAATCTGCAATTCTAAGAAAAAGTCTGTCACTCAAATTCACTAGCAGGTGTCAAACAAGAGCTTCTCTTCTAGAAGACGTTTAAATCAAGTCCTCTTGGTTCACTGGCCAGGCTCAAACTCCCCATGTCACCAAGACCCAAGCTTTGACACTGAGGACGAAGAGGGCAAACTCTAAAGCCTTTATGCAATCTGAGAACATGCTTTGATGGAATGATCCCACATCTGTATCATATTGCCTGAAATGCCTTTTTCAATGCCTCTCAAAGACAGATTTTTCAAAATGTTCCATTTCTTACTTTTAAACTTGATTAGGAGGGGCCCGGCTAGATAGCTCAGTGGATAAAGAGCGCGCTGGGGTACCACATGGGAGGCCCTGGGTTTGGTTCCCGGGGACCTCTCCGAGCGGGCAGACCGCCTTGAGAATGGCAAGCCGCCATGGGCGGGCCAGAGCCGCCGTGGGCAGGGCAAAAAGCCGCCACGGGCAGGGCAGGTCGCCCGCAAATGGAGCGCAGCCAGCCACCCGCGAACTGAGAGCCGGCCGTGAATAGAAGCAGAAGCCGCCCACAAGCGGGGAAAGCCGCGCCTGCGCAGTGACCAAGTCTCGGCGCGTCGCCGCAACGGGGGGGAAGGGGAGATATGTAATAAAATAAATAAATCTTTAAAAAAATAAAATAAAATAAACTTGATTATGAAATAGAATTTATCAATGACATGGTAATGTGACCAACTCGTCTCAGGTTACTCAGGACTTTCCTGGCTTTAATGCTGGTCACCCCAGACCAGTGTTTCTCAAAAGGGGAGATTTTGCTCCCCAGGAAACATCGGGCAATGTCTGGCCACATTTTGGTTGTCAAAACTGAGGGAAGGGGTGCTATGGCATTTAGTGGGTAGAAGCCAGGGATGCTGTTCAACACCCTACAGTGTACAGGATAGTCCCCCACAACAAAGAGTTATCTGACCCAAAACACCAACAGTGCCAAGGTTGCCCTAGATACCTTGAGGGTATCATCACTGTGACCTTCTCAGATATCCCTCACCTCAGCTAATTCCCAAAGGTGCCCTAAGTCACAGCCCACCTGAAAAGAGGGCTCCATGGGCAAGCATAATCTGAACTGGTCTCAGATTAAGAGTGTTCATCTATTTCATAAAGAGCTGGTGGAAATGAAATCTAAACTGTCCTTGCATTAGAAACTTCTGGTACTTTACAATCCAGATTATCACAAAGGACTCACTAGTATCTAATCTAATCTTACATTGCCATTTAAGCTCATTTGAGGATATATATATTTTTAATTTTATTAGAAGTTGTCAGATCACAGAGTTGTAGGGTTTCATTTGGGAATAGTTTTTGATCCAGGAGACACTGAACATCATTAGGCCAAATACGGTCTAAATGGAGTCTAATTTCACTTTCTCAACAGGGGTCAGAATTATGATGGTCCTCCCTGAAAATGTGGGACTTAGACATTGCCACCAGAAAGACAGTCCTTCCAAGTTCAAACAAGCAGAGCCTCACTTGGGATTTTCTCCTCAACAGCTCATTTTCTGCATTGAGATTATGCTCAAACAACTGCAGCTCGTTTTTTTAAAAGGACTCTGCCACCTTAGATCCTCATTTTCCACTACTCCAGAAGGAATATTCTAACCTTTTTTGTTTATCCTTTGTGCTGAAACTTGGCATTTTACCATTAATTGATAATAACAAATGGTTCCTATCCAATTCTATATACAGTGATTTCTGGGGTCTTTAAATTTATTCACTTAACTCTTCTAACTGATTGTTCTGGCTTGTCTTTTTGTTTTGCTTTTAAAAAAAAATTAAAGAAGTTGTAGGTTTACAGAAAAATCATGCAGAAAGTACACAGTTCATTCTGCTTTTCATCTAATTCTTTATATGGCACCAAAGAGCTGAGCTGAGTTCCCAGAACAGAGTTGTCACCTGTAGGAGGCAGGGCTGCCAGGGCTTCACCTCAGGGAGTGTCCAGAAACCAGGTTCCTTGAACTTGTACACAATGGACACCACCACTCTCCCTACTTACAAAGACCATTTGTGCTGGGACTCTGGGAGAAGGGGTCTGTTTCAGGCAGGATCTCAGAAGGCCTGCTTGGACAGCATCAGGATAGTGCTGGGAAACACACACGGGGATGGGTCACACGTGTCAACTTCATCCATCTAGAGTGTGGCAGAATGAAGGTGGAAAATCCTCTAAGATCCAGAACAACTCTAAACATTCTGTTCTGTTGATTTTCCATGGGATTAGTTAAGTGGGTAGACAGTAGAAGGGACTGGCAGCATGAAAGCCCCTGGGTATGTTCTTAAATATTTAGAAGGGGAGGGAATAGAACAGCAACAACCGAAAAGTATGTAGGGAAGAAGACCCTTACCTGCTCAGTTTTTTCTTGCTTATCACACTTATCACATTCTAAAATACTATATAACATTCTTATTTATCACGGTGATTGTGCACTGTCTGCCACTCCTGGCTAGAGTTCAAGTCCCACCACGGTGGGGATCTTTGCTCTCTTCACTGTTGTATTCCCACTACCCAGTGCCTGGCACATAGCAAGTGCTCAATAAATATTTTTGAGTGAATTAAGTTTATCTCTGTACGTTCAGAAATCAAAGATGAACATGAAGAGTCTTTGAAATAGCATGAAAATAAGGCCTAGATCTGAATATATGGCTCTGACGCTTTCTCTATCACTTGTTGCCCAGGCAGTGAGCTATCTCAAAGCCACACAAGCTCTGGGGACTAAAGCTACTTTGGGGAAGATCTGGGAAATGGGATTGATTTCCTTGGCAACTCAAACAGCTGGGAGAAGAGGAAGAGGAAATGGGAGAGAGAGGCCCAAACCATGGCAACAAGATTCCCCCAATGAGCTGTTAGGTAAAGCAACCAGTTGGTGGCTTTGTTTGCTCAGTTAAAGAGGGTTCAGGGCTTGTGGAATCTTTACCTTCTCCTACCCAGGGTCACCAGAGGCCATGAGAGGTTGCTGTCGAAGGCAAGAGCCCTGTGGCGGAAGAGATGTTGTTCTCTCTGTGCAAATCGATTCAGGCATTAGGTGGAATCACCGTTAGAAGCTGGCAAACCTCCCTGACGGGCAGCTGCCAGCACAGCCTAATTAATCCAGTAGCTGTGCTGGTGAGGAACATTACACTTCATGACTGAAAAACAAGCCTAAAAATAGACTCCATCTTTTCTGCAATTCCCACCCCTCACCCCCACACAAATCTTCACCACCCTCCCCCTTCCCCTCCCCTCTCGGGCTTCAGTGGGAAGGGATTGAAAAGATGCTACAGATGAAGTGAAAAATGAAGGGGACAAAAAAGAATCCCCATCCTCACATGATTCTTGATGACAGGTTTTATTTAGAGTCACTTTTGCAGAGTTTGATTAGTATTTTGCCTCTTTTCCTTGGATTCCAGTTGAAACCCAGAATCTTGAAGCCAGGCCAAGAAATACCACTTATTTGGTTTGGGATCAAAGGCTCAAGGACAATCAGCCAATCACAAAAATGCGCTGTGCGTTCCAGAGGTATCAGACTCTACAGGAGATGAGGCGAGCTTTAAAGGTAGGAACGGCATTTTAAAGAAGACGGTATAGGCTCCCACCCCATCAAGATGGCAGAGTAAGATGCAAACAGTCAGGAAGAACTGGCAGAATATCTTTCTCAAAACTCCAGAAAACAGTTAAAGGACTGCAATAACAGGGCAAGACTCAAATCAACAAGAAGGCTACTTAAAAGCATTAGGGGAGAGAGTGTAAGCCACAACGTAAACTATAATCCATGCTTAATGGCAGTGCTCCAAAATGTGTTCATCAATTGTAACAAATGTACCACACTAATGAAGGATGTTGTTAATGTGGGAAAACGTGGGAGGGGGAGGGAGCGGGGCACAGGGGAATCCCCTATATTTTTTATGTAACATTTATGTAATCTAAGTCTCTTTCAAAAAAAATTTTTTTTAAAGTATATTTGTTAAAAAAGGATTA
>PVKH010046782.1:0-10365 GCA_004027955.1 Chaetophractus vellerosus | reverse complement strand
AGGAAGCATCCCTCAGACAATTGCAGGGGGTCTGGGGCTCAGGAGGACAGACTGAAAAGTCAGATTTGAGAGTCATGTTGCATACCTGAGAAGACTGGAGCCATGGGTCAGATAAGCTCAAGTGCTCTGCCTACAGGGAACTGCAGCCTGAAAGTGTGTTTATCCATGTTAAGAGAGAAAGCAGACACACGTTACTAAGATGTAGACGTATATTGCTTACCAGATCCAAGATTAGAGCTGCAAATGTAGCTTTGGGGTAAGAGATTGAATTACTACTATTAAATTCTTCCTCTGAGTTGTGGGAAGTCTGAGTGAGGCTAACAGGAAATTGCAAAAGAATTCCCTCTTTTTGGAAGGGTGATTTTTGGAAGAAAGAAAAAATAACTCCTATGCCAAGTGAGCACACAAATAAAATTTATTGAACACTTAGAGAAATCAAGTGCTTCAAGAGAAAGCCACAAAACTAACAAATTGGAACACATGCCCCTGAAAAAAAATAGAATTGAGAAAACAGAAAAAGATTTTAAGATGGATTATGTTTAAAATCCTCAAAAAAGTAAAAGAAGTAATAGAAACTGTAAACAAGAACCGCAACTTATGAAACAAACAAAATGGTAGGAATCAAGAAGATAAATATGGATAAAGAACGAATATCAAATTTTGGAAATGAAATTATTGAAATAAAAACCTGATTGTATGGTATAAACAGCAAGCTGGAAAAAAATTGAAGAGGGAATTAGGTATTTGCAAGATAAAATTGAGAAAATCAGTGAGAATGCAGCACAGAGGGATAAAGAAATGGAGATGTGAAAGAGAAAGAAGTATAGAGATAATATTTATATGCTCATATATCTAAGAGAAATGGGAAAAGGCAAAACTAAATATGATCATGGCTAATTATTTTCAGAAGGGAAGGAAAATATGATGCCTTCAGATTAAAAAACATGTGAAAAGACAAGAAGGATAAACATAAACAAACTCCACATTTAGATGTATCATTGTGAAACCACAGATCAAAGATGTCAAATAAAATTCTTCAAACTACTAAAAAGAAAAGACATTTTATACTAAGTAAAGCCCACTGGATGGACAGCATACTTTTCATCCAAGAAACAGATGTCAGGGAGCAGATGTGGCTCAAGCGGTTGAGTGCCTGCTTCCCACATGGGAAGTCCTGGGTTTGGTTCCCTGTGTCTCCTAAAAACAAAAGACAAACAACAAGCTAACAAACAAAAAGGACCACCTCAGGGGAGCCAATGTGGCTCAGTGGTTGAGTGCCGGCTTCCCACATGTGAGGTCCTGGGTTCAATCCTTGGCCCCAGTACCTAAACAAACAAAACATATGTCAGAAGACAGTGGAGCAAGGGGTTGAGGAAAAATTACTAACAACTCAGAATTTCATGCCCTACTGAAATATATTTGAAGAGTTCCGGTTATATAAAAATATTTCTAGGGCAGCGGATGTGGCCCAAGTGATTGGGCTCCCGCCTACCACACGGGAGGTCCCTGGCTCAGTTCCCAATGCCTCCTAAAGAAGACAGTGAGCTGGAATGACAGGCAGGCATGGCAAGCTTACACAACAAGAGACACAAGAAGAAAAACATAATGAAAGACACAACAAAGCAGGGAACAGTGGTGGCTTAAGCAATTAGGTGCCTCTCTCCCACTTTGGAGGTCCCGGTGCTTCCTGAAGAAACAAAGATGAGCAGACAGAGCAAGTGCAAAACAACGAGGGGCTGGGGAGAAATAAATGAATAAAATAAATCTTTAAAAATCTATATATTTAGGCATACTAATATTATAGTTTTGGTAATCTAGTCAAGATAGTAGAATGGGCAGTATCAAATGGTAGTACCACAGTAAATGATAGAGAATTTGAAGGAAAGTTAAAAGTTCTAGATTTTGACCTGGGTGATAATTACCTAAGTGAATTTAACATTATTCACATTTTTTGCATGTGTGTTTTATTTTACAATTAAAATGTCTATTTTTAAAAAGCTAGACAAGGGCCTTATTCAGGAGACTTTGATTAAATTTAGATTTTAACTTTAGGAAAATAATGGCAGGGAGCATATATTTCTCAATATGACTCCTCTAACTGTGCAAACCTCTCAATTGCAAAACAGAGCTGCTTCTGTCTGTGTTGACTTTTCTTCTTGAAATGCTCTGAATTGGATGTGACTCTTCCTTTTGGAAATGCCATGATGTTGTCTATAATTACATACACTTTCCACATGGTAATAAACATTCAATTAAAGTCCCCAGCTCACAAGATCAGAACCCGGTAGCTAACACACACAGCTGACAAAAATTGCCCACCCTGGGACACTGGTTTAGGACAGCAAATTACAGTTGTTAAACTATCCACAGGAGGGCTCTCCTGATGTTCCAAACACAAAAAGAGAAGCCTAGCTAGAAGTACAAAGGGGTAATTTGGAAAAAGAAAATGAGGGAACCTTCACAGTTTAAACAACATTTCAATAAATATAAGACTCAGTACTGAGTCACATTTGATACAAATTAAATCTTAGTCTCTTTGTACACTTTAATAGCCACACATGAAAGACACATCGCTGCACAAGAACAAAAGTGTTTTTCTGCAAATTAGTAATCTGCAAGTAAGTGGAAAAAATTCAATACAAAGACTGGGACCAACAACCTGGTTTTCTGAATATTTCGCTGCTCCATCCTGCAGTAACTTAGTCCAATAATTAAAGAAAAGGCATAAAGAGAGATAAGAAGTGGTAAAGACCAGCTACATTCCCTCTCTCTCTTGCCCACCTACTCACCTGCCAACGGAGCTACTAATAACAAAAAATACTATTGAGTTTCAAGGGGTCGACTGATCACAGCCGGGGGATTCTGAAAGCCATAGAAAAATAAACACCGGAAAAGCTAAGGGTTAAATACAGTGTCCTGTTTTCTATGGGGAAGCTGAGCTGGAGAATGCAATTTGGATTCGTGCAAGACCGCGGTTCCGTGCACCTCTGGCTGAACCTGAGCTCCCCGCCCAGCCAAGTCCTTCGCCGTTGGAGTCTGCAGGCTCCCTTCTCACAGTGCGGGAGCATGAGCTTCACTGACAAGCAGGCGGCACCAAGCATGTGCCTAGCCTGGGCTGTAACAGATCTCACCCAAATTCGTCATCCCGAGATGGTTCCTGCAGAGAAGTGGGAGGAAGCTACTATCCAATACTTCCTTGCTTGAGCAGAAGTAATGTTAGAACTTCTAGTTTCATGGGTGGAGGAAGAAGTAAGTGCTCTTTCCCTGTTGCCTGGGGGTTGACCAGATAGCCTTACACATTATCTCCATGCTGTGGGGAGGCAATGTCACTGCTGATCGAATTCGTTTTCCTGGTCCTAACTTATTCCACCACCGCCCTCCAACTTTTCACTACCCCAAACAGTAATATTTGTGTTCTTAGCCTTCCGTAAGGATGCGGCATAGCACACTAGTGTGTTATTTTTATCTTTGTTTTTTTTTCCTCTCTCCGTTTCTATTACATTAGTAACATTGAAAGGAGTCAAGACGGGGGCAGGGGCCGAGAAGCCAGAAAACACGGTCAGGCCACCCCTTTAATCCTAGTTACTGGGGAGCAGAACAAGGCTTGTCGGAGGACAGCCTCGTCCTGGGCAACAGTGACCTATATAATTTTGACAGCTGGTGAAAATGTAGGGGATTCAGAATATCTGAGGTTGAGATGAGTTGGATAGATGGATGTTCAAGCATAGATAAAACCAGACTTATACTTAATTCAGCAATATTCCTCCCTCCATTTCAAGGTGAATGAAAAATATATCAAATGAAGCCTTTGTGCAGAGGTTTGAAAATCTTGCTCTAATTTCTTTCCCTACACTAAGTTTCTTAAACTTTTTCTTTTTAACTTTCTATTTTGAAATAATTATATTTCAGAGGAAATTGCAAAAATAGTATGGAGAGGTGCCATCACCTAGTTTTCCCGAATGGTAGCATAACTGTGTACCTAAGTATACTGCAATTTCAAAACCAGGGAAACGGCATTGGTAAAACCATAGACCCTACTCAGATTTAGTGCATGTGTGTGTGTGTTTAGTTCTGTGTATTTTGCCGGATGTGTGGATTCACAGAACCACCACAGCAAGATGCACACCTGGCCTGTCATCACAGGGCCTCCTTTTGCTACCAAGTTTCTTAATGTTTTAATGCTCTGCTAGTTTAATGATAATGTCTGTTTCTTTGTGTTTTAGTTCAAATAATATACTGAGCCTGGAATGTGTTGTTCTTATATAGATCTCAGAAGAAATCATCCCCCCAGGGACCAATGTCCCTTTTCTCGCCTGGAGGCAGGTGATCCGCATCCCAGACACACACTGTGAAGAGGAAGTCAGCAAGGTTTTTGTTCTTACAGGTGAAAGGTGCGTCAGAGCAGGACATCTCTCACCTCCCTTCACCTGGAGCAGTGCTGTTTCCCCCGTGGGAGTCAGGGGTCATGGGGGTCCCTCCCACACCCCAGGGGCGCGGCACCGGTGTCTTCCCCTCTCCCGCTGGTGGGACTGTCGTTCCGCTGGCAAGACCAACCTCTATTCCCTGGACCAATGTGGCATCCGTCTAAGTGGTATCTCCGTCCCCGCTGGTGACTTCCTGCAGCGACCCGGGCACCACACCACAGCCCGGCGGCTCCTTCTAAGAGGAAGATCATATCACATCGCCTCCTCGTTTAATAACGTGGCTCTCTAAACGCAGGACGCAATGTTTCCTAACCCAACCCAGCATGGACTCCTTCATCCCCGAGCGGCTGTAGGCCTGTTGTAACATACTGGGTCACCGTGACAAATGTGTTTCTTACTGTGGGACACAGTCAACAAAGTCCGAAATTCCCATTCCTAGAAAGGAATTCCATGAGTTTTGGTTGCTGAGACTTTTTGAGCCTCCCGGTTTCTTGCTCTTCCAATGCCTGGCTATTCGGCCCTGACATTGATTTGGTAACCTACGGAGTAGCCTTCCAATAAGTCCCCTTTTGTGCTTCAGTTACTCTAGTGCAGCCCAGGAACTGTGACGGTTACACTGCTCCACTTGAGTGGTCGCGTGGTTCTCTCTGCTGCTCCATTAAACGGGGCCCTCTCAGTTGTTGCAATAGACACCAACTCAAACTAGCTTAGGCAAAAAAAAAGGTAAGTTACTGGTTCTTGTAATTGAAGTTAGTCAGATTCTAAAAATAAATCATCAGGTTTCTGTTTCTCTTTCCATCTCTCTGAAAAGCCATATTCATATGGAGGGCTTGATGGCTGCTAAAAACCCAAGGCTCACATCTACGCAGTTTAGTGGCATGACTATGATAAAAAGATCTGGCAGAAAGGCCTCAGGGAAGGTTCTCATTAGACCAGCTTGGGTGAGATGCCTGACCTTAAACCAATCACTGCAACAGGGGCCTTGGAGCTCTCTGATTGGCCAGGCCTGGATGTGGTGCCCACCTCTGGGCCAAAAGCAGGTGATGCCCAGCCCTCTCAAACCACAGGAAATGGGTTTCCTCCAGGAGAGAAGATGGAGAACGGATGCAGGGCAGGCAAAATCAAAGGAGATCTACTAACAATTACCAGTGGTGGGTCAAATACTGTTGAAACCAGGATAGTGTCTTCCACTGAGCAAATCTGAAGCTTAGGAAACAGGAGCCAGCTGGAGAGTGATAGGAGCCCATCAGCACTGCTTAGAATCCATGCCACTGCAAAGAATCCAAAGCACTCAGGATGAGGCCCATAATTCCCCAAGTATATGGGCCAAATGGTTAAAATAAACATTTTTCCAAGGCACCCCCTACTCATGTGCTTTGATGAGTTGAAGGCAAAGTTTTGCCCCATTCCCTCTTGAAACCAAGAAAGACCATCCTAATCGCCTGGGTTGATATAGTTCTTTTCCTCAAAGGACTCCCAACCTCGTGGGAGACGGAAGAGCAGGCAAGTACGGAAAGCTTTGATGAGGACAGTGACAGGAGGCCACAAGGAGGAAGACCACCCACACAGAACTGCGAGGCCAGAGGCGGCTTCTACGAGGGGGTGAGTCTAGCTTCCATGGTGAGGAAGCCTTCTGGCTTGCTTTGAGCAGCTACTTGTGGGCATCACTCTCTGTTAGGCATCTAGACATGTCAAGGGTTTCATAGGAATATATTCAGAAGGGTGAAGGAAGCGAGTCTGTGCCATGTGAGGAAGGGCTGCAGAAAGTAGGAATGATTGACTTGAAAAGTTACTTGAAATGCCACCTTGGGGAAAGGAAATTGACTTGGCTATAGAGTCTCAAGGGCTATTGCAATGAGCCAGTACCTGGTAAAACCCACAGAGAGTCATAAGTTGCTTGTAGAGAAGAAAGCACTTCTTAACCAAAAACTATCCTGCAAAGGAATAGGTTGTCTTTTGATGTAATGAGTTTGCTATCACTGGAAACATTTAAAGACAGGCTGGATGGCCACTTGGAAGATAATGTAATGGTAATTCATACACTGGGTTATCAAGTTTAGGTTTAGGATATTCAAACTTTAAGAGCCTTCAGATAGCAAGATTTCTGCCAACACTCAGAAAGCTGTTGCTGTAACCACATATATATGCTCTTTAATATGTTTTCCCTTTAAAGTTTCAAAGCAAACTTTTTGAGAAACATTTGCCTTACACATAAAAGGAATTCAAAGGTCACTGTGTTTATTCTTTTCTAGAACTCCTCTCCCATCAGTAACTTATGCTCCCCATTCTGAATGAAAGACCCACTAGTTAGTTGTTGGGGCATGAGCAGAAAGTTAACAGTTAGAAAATAAAGATTTTTTGATGGGTTATCTTGAACCAATTTCATCATACATTTTATCACCACCTACCTCCCCCAACTGGTTCTGTTGGTACTTCCTCCATCACCTTTGCCAGGCACAGTCAGTACCAAACATGCTACAGGAGGAAATGACCTTGGGAAATTTTGTGTGGGGCTGGAACAGTCTTTGGAGGATAAATGAGGAAAAGGCAGTAAACTATAGCTTTTATTACAAGTAAAAACAACTGTAAGTCACACTCTACTTCCCCTCGCCTATGCCAATAGGCGTTCCAAAGTACAAACTAAAAAGCCCCATAGAAGAAACAAACACTAGGACTGAATGAATCACTGTTCCATTGGTCACACACAACAGGAAGAGCCAACCTGAAGGAGCAATACTCGAGTAACTTTCTCCTCAGCCTGTGCAGTAGCATCAGTAACACCTGGGAGCCTGTAGGAAATGCATAATTCCAGGCTTCACCTAGACCTACAGAACCCGAACCTGCATTTTAACATGTTCCCCAGTGAGTCCCGTGCACCTGACCACCTGAGAAGCACTGTCTTAGTAGTAGTTTACTGATTGTCCTGAGCTCAAAGTAGCTTTCATCTGTTTCAGGTTGAAGTTGCTTGAACTGGTTACATTTAAGATAACCTAGGACTGCCCTTAAGTTTCATCAAGGATAATGCATTGCCAAAAAATCTTTATAAAATAGCCATTTTAATTCTTCCCTAATGGCTCTTTACAACATATCCTGAATTCAAGAGTGACCTGGCAGCCTGATCTGTCTCCACACTGAAGGCAATTTGATTGATTGGGCAGGTGTCTCCTTTCTTTCTGCAGTTTTGAGCCGGAAAAGATTGACCTTCCCTGAGGGAGGCTGGGTCTTCAGACAAGGACAGACAGATATTACCAAGTCTAATTAATAAGCCTTAATTCACATGATAATTCTGCCTAAGAAGTCGTTTCTAGTCATTTCTAGTATTCTATAATTTCTCATTTCTGATATAATTAGCACATGGCTTTGTTTTTTCATTCTCCCCAAGTTACATACTCTCTGTTTTTTTGGTATGATTCATCTTGATCCTTTTTATTTAAACCCCAGTAGAAATAGAGGCAGTTGATTTTTAAAAAGATATTATGGGAAATGTTCTTAGGAGCTTCCCTATATCTTAATCTGTCCTCTATCACACCATTTTAAAATCAGCTTCTCATGATATTTCCCATGATTTTAGTTAGTGTTCAGAGATTTGATACTGAAGGAAAAACAGTCCATGGTTTTTCCCAACAATAAGTTTAAATTCCCCAAATAAAATGCACTGGTCTAATGTAAGAAATCCACTTAGCAAAAGACTTACATAACTCCTAATTATCATCTTCCCTGTAGTTAAGAGAAGAGCTGAAAAAAGAGAGTCACCAACCAATGAGGAGGAAATACTGGCCCAGAGATGCTAAAAATACTGCCGGAGCAGGATATTATATTCAGTCTGCCCTTTTCATGGGTACAGAGTGCAAAAGAAAGACGGTCCAAGGCAGAAGCAGTAGGAAGCCCCCAATTCCAAAGTTATTTGATTCCAGTAATCATAGTGAGGAACCAAGCCCGATCAGTGCCTGCAGCAATGGTTTTTTCTAAGTGAAAGGGGAGGGGGGCGGAATCGGGTCTCAGAAGCCGTCTTCCCTGGCGAAGCCACCCCAGGCACCTTGAGCCCTCTCACCACCAGGAGCAGGGGATCTACCAAGGGCTGGTCTTTTCCGGATCCCAGGCACAGGTAGGATTTTCATCTTCTGGATGTGAGTGTCTCCATGAGGGACTCCTGGAAGCCAACTCAGCAGATATCCATAATTGCTGTGCAGTGGAAGTGCCCCCCCCCAAATGTGAAGATTATTTAGATGCCACTGGTATGAACCCCTTTACCTGCTTCGGATATAAATGCAGTCACTTCTGTTATTTTTCCAAACAAAGGCAGGAAAGAACATGCCCTAACTAGCTGGAAATCAAGTTTTTTACTTCTGAAGCCAGAGGACCAAATCCAGTACCACACACATTATCCAAAGTTTCTCCCTCCTCGGGAGGCCATCTTGTTCTGAAGGCCCTATTTCCCTTGCTAGACTCAAGAAAGACCTGAGACTTGCACTCAGACCGTGAAGGCTGTCACTTCGGGCACTGCCACGAGGGCGCACTGTTGAGCACTGGTCCTGCTCACAGCTATGGAGATACCGGATCCCGGGCAGCGTTGTGGGGTACCCCATGCTTGGGCTACAAGGTTCTCTTGGTTCACCTTCACATTCTTTATCCATGCTTCCCAACCACACCCACTTGCACTGTGCCAGAACAAGCCCTACTCTGCAAATATTGGAGCAGGGGGTGTGCAAACCTTAGGGTTCTGAGAAGCACTAAGAGGAGCCTATTTAAAATGCAAACTCCAGGGTTTCCCCCAGCATTTTATGGCTCGATGTGTCTAGGCTAAAGGCCAAGCACACATTTTTCACAATCACTCCAGTGTCAGCAAGGCGGATTCTCTGCACACTGCCTTTGAGGTGCACTGTCCTGCGCCCTTAGTAAGACCAGGTCACCAACCCAGACCTCCTTCCTCTCTGCTGAGGCCACTGCACTGAACTTGGCCCCTTTTCTGGCAGTGAACCTTGACTGGGGCACCCCACTGCACCCCAACATATTTTCTCCACTAAGATGCTAGGGAATAAAGACTTGAATATTTTCCTTTTCTCACCTAGGAGCTCTCCACCAACACACACACACCGGCACACGCACATAGACACACACTCAGACACACACACACACACACATGCAGACACACGCAGGCACGTAAATGTAGACACACAGCCACACACGCACACACAGATGCACACATGCACACAAGACGCAAGCCTAGAGGGGCACACACACGTACACACACGCACACTTCTTTCCCCTCCCTGCGGTCGAGCTGTGCACACTAAGAGGCATCCTGGCTCAGTGAAACAATGTCCCTTTTAGCCAGGGAACATTTTGTAATCAAGAAGGGCTCTGACCCGATACCTCACAGAACAAAAGAGACCTTCGCTCCAATGTGATATTCTAGCTCTCTGTGAAGAGAAAGTCCTGGCAGCTTTTCTGTTGTGTTTTATTTTTAAAGAAGAAAAGGAGCCTGAGCGTGTGGGTCCCTCACGGGTGTGGGGGGTCGGGCGCTGCGCTGCCGGCTCTGGGGTCCCCAACGCTGCGACCGCCACGCAGGCAGGCACGGCGGCTGAGCTTAGCAGTGTTTGGAGCACCGGAGAGGGATCAATAGCCGTGTTAAACTTGAATTAACTTGAATTAAATGTAATGCAACTCAAGAGGAAATCAAGACTACTCGGACAACCACACAGGCAGCGCGGCCAAGTTTGGGCTGTCCCTTGTTTGCTCTCGTCCGCCCGCGCTGCTCAGTAAAAGGCTCACTTATGTGCCTGGCCCTGGACCAGGCACCGGCAGTGGGTCTAGGTGACTTGAAGCCAGGTGGGCTAACTGTGTAGCAGACGCAGGACTGCGGCTAGCCCCACCTTGGGGTGCCTTGCTGGCTGCACACACGGGCACAGAGAGACCCCTCGTTTCCCCAGTTCCCTCCGGC
>PVKH010046781.1:0-10362 GCA_004027955.1 Chaetophractus vellerosus | reverse complement strand
AGGGGGGGGGGGGGGAAGGGGAGATATGTAATAAAATAAATAAATCTTTAAAAAAAAATTAAAAATATATATAGAGAGCTTTATTGAGGTTTAATTTACACACCATAGTCTGGCTCTATTTTGCTGACCTCTGGATCCCAGCAGCCAGTAGTGTCCAGGACTTAGGAAGCAACCAATACCTGGGTGAGAACAGGATGGATGGATGAATAAATGTGAACAGAGGTTTCGAAGATCCTAAAGCAGCATCTCACCAGTCTGCCAACCTTTTGTCTGGGTCTTACTGTTTCACAGGCTGGTGAGGGGGAAAAGGATGAGGAATGTGGGACTGGCCAGCCCAGGAGGCACTGCACAGTGGTTTGAGTAACCAGAAAAGAATCTCGGAACATTTTCCTTAGTCCAAGAGAAAAACTCCTATATCGCCCTATTATTGACCCATAGTGTTGATATAGCACCTTCTTTGACACTGATGCAAGAATATTACAATATTGCTGTTCACTACAGTCCATACATTACATTAACTAAGTCTGATCATGTTCTTTCATAATCTGTAACAAATGTTCCACAACAATGTTAGGTGTTGGTGTGGGGGGGTGATGTATGGGCATTCTGCACATAATACATGGTTGTTTTATAAGCTCACAAGAGGGAGGGAAAAAGGATCTCAGGGTGTTTTCTTGCTTTCCACTTCCCTCTCTCCCTCTTGCCGCATGAGCTCAGCCCATCACCTCACTTAATTCTCACAATAGCCCATACAAGTTAAGGACCATCACTGTATTAGTCACCAAAGGGGTGCTGATGCAAAATACCAGAAATTGGTTGGTTTCCATAAACGGTATTTATTTGGGGTAGAATCTTACAGTTACCAGGCCATAAAGCATAAGTTACTTCCCTCACCAAACTCTGTGAGGGTTCCAGCTTCCTGGGCTCCTCTCTTCCTGGGGCTTGACTCTCTCCACGTTCAGCTGCTTTGTCTCTCCACAAGGCCAGCTGTAGATTATCAGGTGAATGGCTCGTCTCTATCCCAGAGCCTTCTCTCCTTCCTCACGACCAAGCTCCTCCATCTGCTCGCCTCCCCGGGCTCCAGCATCAAAACTCTAACACCAGGACTCCAACTCAAAAATCTCCAACTCTGTCCCTTGCCATGTCTTTTATCTTTGAGGTCCCACCCACCAAGAGGTGGGGCTCAACGCCCTACTGACATGGCCCAATCAAAGCCCTAATTATAACTTAATCATGCCCAGATGAACAGACCAGTTGACAAGCATAATCCAATATCTATTTTTTGAATTCGTAACTATATCAAACTGCCAAACTGCTACTATCACTATCCCCATTTTACAGAGAGGAAAACGGAGGCTCAGACACTCAGTGACTTGCCCAAGGTCAAGTGGTAGAGCTAGTTCCAACCTCAGATCTGTCCAGTTCCAGAGCCCATCCCTTAAACCACTACCCTCTTTCCAGAGATACTGATTCTGCCACTAGGGAGAGGATTGGTGAGGAGTGAGACTCAGGAGTGGTGACTCGGGTCACAGTCATACGAGCATTTACTTATGCTTCAAGGTGTGACTGACAGCTCATTGCCTCCAGGAAGCCTTTCCTGTCATTCCTGCCCTTCAGGAGCTCTCCCATCTCAGAACTGCTATGGCAGGCAGGCAATTCAGTACTTTCTTACTACAGAGAGTCTTTCTTATTAATTATTTTGTATAAGTGTGTTTCAAGATGAGAAAAGTCTCCTTTAGAACAAAGACCCTTCCTCTCCCATGTACTTCAGGGTACCAGGCTGGGCACATGGTGAGAGCTCAGTAAATACCAGGGATTTGGACTGATGTGACATTTGCCAGGGTATGGAGACCAATTCACAGGGCAAGAAAGCCACGCCCTTTGCGATTTCTTCCTCTCCTTTTGACTACAAAGAGAAGTCTGGTTTTGGTACTAATATGTAATATTTGGTACCTCTTAAATGCTTGCTTTTTATACAGGGACAGAGGGTGTGGGCCTCAGGTACAGCGATCTTGTTTTGTTTTTTAAAGATTTATTTTATTTATTTATTTCTCCCCACCCCCTCACTGTTTGTACTTGCTGTGTCTGTTCATCTTCCTTGTTTCTTTAGGAGGCACTAGGAACCAAACCCAGGACCTACGATGCGGGAGGGAGGCACCTAATCGCTTGAGCCACCTCTGTTCCCTGCTTTGTTGTGTCTTTCATTATGTTTTCCTTCTTGTGTCTCTTGTTGCATCAGCTTGCCGCATCAGCTTGCCACACCTTGTTGCATCAGCTTGCCACACCTGCCCATCGCACTAGCTTGCTGTCTTCTTTAGGAGGCACTGGGAACCAAACCAGGGACTTCCCGTATGGTAGGCGGGAGATCAATCGCTTGAGCCAGATCAGCTTCCCGGGTACAGAGACTTTGGCAAGCAAGAGTATCAAGCTAGAATTTAATGATTTTTTTTCATTGAATTTATGTTTACCTTTAATTTTATGGCCAATGAGACCAGTTTTCTAATGAAAACATCAAGTTTCCTTTTAAAAATAATGTCTCTAAGTTATTTAAAAGGGGGAACAGTTGAGAAAATCATTACATAATTAATAGTATAAGGTATATACAGATATGGGGGAAAAAAGACTGAAACTGGGAAACATCACACTAATGGTGTTTAACAGCTTTTGGGGTGGGGGAAAGGGGACAAGGTCTCTGGGGACATTGGGCTGGACTCTGAGTGTTTCCAGGGGGCACCATCTGAGCACCCAGATTTGCAACTTCACAGTGGCCTGACCAGCAGGGCATTTTCCAACACATAACTCAGACAGGTCATTATGAGCTAAAGGGGGGAAACAACGAACGCTCATGTGACCCATGTTCGCTGGAGCCAAAAAAGGACGTCCCTGAGACATCAAGGAGGGGGCGGCCATGGTTCTGCTGGCCCGACGGGCCCATCACCTCTCACCACCCCTTCCCAGCAAGACTCCAGGACAGAGGGAAGAAAGCAGAAAGACTGGGGGAAGCAGAGGCAGGAAAAGGTGAAGAGACGGGGGCATCTATCCAAGTATGCACCCACTGCCTGTAACGGCCCCAAACCCGTGAACAGGGGACCTGCAGTCAGCACGGTAAGACCCTTGCCGCTTCGAGTTTTCCTGAGATGCCGTGGTTCCCACCCTGATGCTCACCTTAACCCCATGAACCTCCTCTAAATCCCAATCAACTGTAATCAGCCCGAAATAAAATCACCAAGACTCGCCCCACTAGAAACAATAGCTGACATCATCACTAACAGTCCCACAAGTGGGTCCAGCTGTGAGCCCCATTTTTCAGACAAGGAACTGAGACTCAAAGAGGGGCTACCTGGCCAGGAAGAGCTGGAGCCAGGACCCAAACCAGGTCTGTTCTGCGCTGGCTCGCCCACTTCTGCGCATCTCGGTTTAGCTTTGTGACCTTGAATGCGTTGTTTATGCTCTCAGCTTCAGTTTCTTTTTTGTAATACGCCTCTCTCAAGGGCTGCCGTCGGAGTCAATGAGAATATCACAGCGCTTAGAACACCCTAACCTCTCACTAGGTCCCCTGCTGGTTCTGTCTCCTCGTAACACTCCTGGGAGGTCAGCAGGCTGGGTTTCACTGTACCTTGTATAATGAAGAGGCCAGGGATAAAGTCCTGACTCCTCTTCCTATGCCACACTGAGTCCAGCTACCTTGCCAGGCCCCTAGCTCCTGCCCCTTCCCGGCGCGAAATGACGTCCCAGCGTTCAGTGTCTGCTCACAATAGGAGCAGGACTTTGCCCCCCATCAGATCCTCAGGCTCAGGCTGAGATGCCAGGCGCCCCAAGGTCCCCTCTCTGTTTCCTCAGGGAGGGGGCTCCAGTGATTCCCCACCGCTGAGCCACCAAGAGCCTTGGTTTGGCTCTTCTTTCCGTGGAGCCAGGCTTTGAAAGGCTATATTTGCCAAACCAATTGCAGTTATTAAATAATAATTCATTTTTATTTGTCAAGAACGCAGAGAAGGTCCAATCAGGGCTGCTGATCAGCCCAAGATAAGCAGAGCATCCAGACTGAGCTGACGGAATTCCAGCCAAAAGCAGAGAAATGACATTTCATTTAGTCTGGGCAGACCTGTCACAGGGAGATGTATGATCTCCCTTAAGCTTTCTGAAATATTGCTGATCGCTCTGGGCCCCCTATTACTACACTGAAAGATGGCCCCCGGAGGCCGGGTGGCTCTGGATGGGAGACCTTGCCCATGAGTAGACTGCTGCTGTCAGGGGCAGAGGGGGAGATGCTGCCAACTGTAGCTCACAGGCACGCAGCCAGGACCACCAGAGAGACCCTCCCCCTTTCAACACCCCCCCCCACTGTCCCCACCTGGGTTCCTTTCCATTGGGGGGCTGCTCTTGCTGTTCATCTTGGGCAGATTTCGCCCGGGTAAATGGGTTTGGAAGGGAGGGGCAGGAGGGGGAGGCTGCCTTAAGCCACAGGGACTCTGGAGCCATCTTGGGCCTGCCACTTAGGGCATGGCTGCCCTGGGACAAGTGCCCTCCCTTCTCCGTCTGGACCAGGGCTTTAGCTGTGGAAGGGGACCAACCCCATCTGCTCTACCTTCCTCACAGAGCAGCCTCCAGTTTCAAGGTCAAAATGAGATCACATAAAACTCACAAACGTGGTTTTGTTTTGTCTTGTTTAATGCCGTAGATTCCTTTAAACTTGAAAAAATACACCCATTATCACTGTCAATGTGTAATTTTCAAACATTTAAAAGCATGACTCCTACAAATATAGAAAGAACACATTCCAAAGATTTATTAATTCACTAATAAGGAAGTAATTTAGATGGGAGAGCTGGCTCAAAGAGAATTTTGAGGAACTGGGTATTTATGGACATTTAAGCAGATTAAGATACCTGAATTAGATACAAAACTGGTAGTTGTCCTATAAAGAACACATAACCTTTGGGGTTATCTTTTCTACGGGACAGAAATTATTTACATCTCTACTTGATAAGAGCTACAAGCTGACTTCAGAGTCTGAGCCCGTAATTGTAAATAGCAAAGTCAAACAAAAGTACATTCCCCCAGATATTAAAAAATTCTCAGTGGGCATGTTAAAAATGCCTGAGATGACTTTGAAAGGACATACTGAGCTCTCTTGGCCTTATTTTTTTAAGTTTTGGATAATTTTTTTTAACACCCCTCAGAGTTATGTGAACTTAACACTCTGGGAATAGATTTGCCTGGAGAAGGGCAGCCAGGCTCCTCAGACTCACGGAGGCATCAAGAATCCCAAGAAAAACCTAAGGCCATTCTTGGGCACACAGCCCTCTCACCCACCCTTGCCCTAACACTGTAGATAAGCTCTCTGATAAAGAAAAGACCACTGCATCCCCAATGCTGCCCCCTGCTCAGGCCCTGTCAGCAGGGGCACGTATACAAAGACATGGAATAGCAAACACCCTGTGCCAGGCCCCATTCTAGACTCTCTGCATAGACGAACTGAGCACTCGTAGGCATCCTCTGCAATAGTCAGGTGAAGGAAGTAAGACACAGAGAGGGTCAGTGGCCACTCAGGCCCCAGGTCGTGAAGCCCCCAGAGAACATGCTCTCAGTCACCATGCTACTCTGCCTCTCCGCTCACAGCAAATAGCCTGCCTGGAGGCAGAGGCTGCACCAAACACTTCTAAAGGGCCTCCAGTCCCATGATGTGGCAGCAAATGCCAAGAATAAGGTGTTCCCTTTAGAGACAAGACACGTGAATCTCAGTGGGAAATCCAGGACTGTCTGGCTAACGAAAAAGCACTGTTAACTAAAGCCATGGTACAGCTCTATTTAGGGGGGGGGAAAAAAAATCAGTGACAAGTCTTTTAATTGTTCTATGTAAAAAGAATGTGTCACTCATGTATGTGATTTCAGTAATTACACAATGCCTTTATTCTCTAACAGTAGGGAGGGAAAAAAAAACAGGAATCTGAAAAGGCTGAGTAAAGAATTAATTTAGTAAATAATATTTAAATTGAGGAGTTATTTTTGGATTTTTCTCAAAATGTGAATTGGCTGGAAGTGCTTTAATTATTTTATAATTGCACAGATTAATTTATTCTCACCCCCAAGGGAAATTCTATTTATGTTCTTGGGGGGGGCGTCTTAGAAGCAAGGCCAAGATTTCTGAAAGAAAAAGGAGGTTGGTGTTTCAGGGTATTAATAGCCACAAAAGTAGCCCGATATTAAGTACAAGGAGGTTAATAATTCAAACTCGGTGCCCTTCTCCCACTTTCTGCGCAGGCTCCTTGAGGAGGAACAGCTTCAAAGACCAAACCAGTCTACTACGTGCCTCCCCCCCCAGAAACCACCCCTGGGATATATATAAACCTCAGACCACTTGCTGCTGCCCAGCAGAGGCCACACTTACTCATGGGCAAATCATGGACTAGCAAACACTGATGTTGTCCTCACTCGGGACAAGACGGTGTTAGGAACCTCCTGCCACACATGGTGTTGGGAGAGAAAGAAACAGGTGCGGATTAGTTACAGGGAGACTGAGGAAGTAACTCTAATTTTGGAGACTGACCTGACAGCCAAGGTGTGGGATATTCACGAGGCCAAAAGAGGCTCCTCAGGTCTCTGGACAGACAGACGCTTATTAAAATTACCCCTGGAACCCAAAAGGGCCATGGCTACTAAAGGAGGTGGGGATAGGTGCCAGGAGCCAGAGCCACTGGGAGACAAAGCGAAAGGGAGGAAAAGCTGTGGACACCCAATACCCTCACAACTCACACCAACTCTTTCCGCCTTATCTGGATCAACATTAAAAAATAATAATAATAGGGAAAGCCCTCCTGCCCAGCACGTTTCCCCCTTCTTTTGGCAAATATCTCACTGCTAGCCACACAGAGTGGGCTGGAGTTGGAATTCCAGCGTCGTAACATTTGGTGAGTATGAACTGTGGGCTTGGTACTGCGCCAAGCAAGCGCTTTACGTTTCAATCGTCAAATAATCCTACAGGTTACTGCCTTTGTCCCACTTTACAAAAGGAATCTGGGGCTTTAAAAGGGTGAATACCTTCACCGAGGCAGCAGAGCTGGTAAGAAGCAGAACCAGCATTAGAATCCAGGAAGGCTGACCTAAAAGCTCACACTCTGACCCACTCCTGACTTTCCTGCTGTTGAGGAAATACATCTTCAGGAGGCCCTGGAACCCATATTCTATGCCTGGACCCCTCTCACCTCCCCGAGCTTCTAAAGATTTTGTCCAAAAAGTTATGGTAGGGTGGACATGGAATGAGATACTTGCTTTCGAGTGAGTTCAGAAAGCAGGGTCTTCATGCCTCTTCAGCTACTCTTGCCTGGTCTTCTGAGTACCTCCTACCTTAGAAGCAGAGAGGCGAGCAAGTGGGAGATGATGCCAAGTAAAAATGTACACCTCCTATTCCACGTGGAGGTGGTGGTGGGGAAACCACGAGAAATACAGACTGACCGCAGCATGGATGTTGGCGGATGGGGGAAGGGACAACCATACGCTTCGTCAATGACCATTACTCAACCTTCAAGCCTATGTACTCACAGACAACAGAGGGAGGTGGACAGGAAAGGGCTCAAAGAAGATTCTCAAGATTCTATGGAGGAAGATATGCCTCTGCAAATAATAACTTCATGAATTATAAATTTAAAAATTTAGCAGAACTCCACAGCTTGCAAAGTTCACATGATGACCCGTGACGTGAGTATTGTCATCACGCCATCTGTATAGCTGAAGAAACTCAGACTCAGAGCTTAAGTAATTTGCCCAAGGGCAAATGCCAATAAATGGCAGAGCCAGAATGCAGCCCCACGTGCCCTGACTTTAAAAGCCTCTGCTCATCCTGTCACACCACCCCTACCCGCCCACCCCTCCAACACCCTGTTATAAGAGCACTTGTATGCAGTGCCTGCACAGAGTAGGTGCTCAACAAACCTTTGCTGAAAGGTGAATTTGAGACACCTTCACAGCTCTTACAATAACATGCAATGGATTTTAAAACTACTGGAAAGAAGAAACTCAGCGAGGACTTCTGGTTAAACACAGCAGATTGAGCCCATGCCTTAACTTGACTCCCACATGAATTTCACTGCTATGGATTCAACTATGTCTCCCAAAAAGATATGTCCAAGTCCTAACCCCAGTCCTGTGAATGTGATCCTATCTGGAAACAGGATCTTTGAAGATGTTGTTAGTTAAGGTGAGGCCAAGCTGGACCAGGGAGGATCCTAATCCAATTTGACTGGTTTCCTTATAAGAAGAGGAAATTGGACACAGACGAAGAGCTAGAGGGGTGAACAACAAGTGACAACTGAGGAAGAGAGCACCATGGACTGCCAGCAAGCCACTGCCAGAAACCAAGAGAGAGGCATGGAATAGATTCTCCCCTACAGGTTTAAGAGGAAGTGTGTCCCTGCCGACACCTGGATTTCAGACTCCAGCTTCCAGAACTGGGATGACCCATTTCTACTGTCGTAATCTGCCCATCAGAGGGCAGAGGCAGCACCCAGCACAGCGCCTGGTGTGTGGTCAGCAATGCCAAACGGTGGCTGGGTGTTTATTGCTGTTTATTGCCGCACGTTGTTACGGCAGCTCTAGCCAACCAGGATGCCCACTAAAGTGTCTCTAAAAGAAAAAACAAGGCAAGGACCCCACCACAACAAAAGAAGGGCCAACAGCAGCAGACACACAGAGAATTTTGTTTGCTGGGGGGAAGCAGACGGCCGCTGGGAAATGACTTGGCAAACTAGAAAACATGGAGCCCTCAGCCAGCAGTGGAGGAATTTTATCACCTCTGAGCCCCAGAGAAGCTCAGGAACTAAGGGGCCATGGCACCTCTGTAAGCAGGATTTGGGGCTCCTGAGAAAAGGAGGACCAGGTGAAAGACCCTGAAAGTATCAGCGAGACCTCGAGACCTCTTACTTGACCCTCCCGAACTTGGCAAAAGAGGCAGGTTTATTCTCTGGAGAGCTACCAGGCCAGCTCGGAAGCCAGGCCACACCCCAGGAGCGCCCTCCAGAGGTCAGGGGACACAGTGGCTGCCGTGTAGCCATTTTGCCCAGCTGGGACTCTGCCAAGCCCCACCCGCACAACCACCCCAGGAGCCCAGCCCCATTCTTCAGAGACGTTCTCCCCCCCAGGCCTCCAGTCTTGGCCCCTGCCTCCCAAACACTCCCGACATGCTGTCTGTCACCTTTCTCTTGGCTAATTTCACGCAAATTAAATTGGGCCTCAGCCCAGGCAGAGTCTTAAACACACACTCGCTGAAATCCAATTAACCTTCGATAAAGGTCCTGCAATCAATAATCATTCTGTGGCTTGAGGAGGCTCCAGCCAGCCCAGGAAAGCGGGCTCCTGCACGACCTTTATGTTTAATGAGATCAATGACAGTCACTGTCGCCAGCTCTTAAAGTGATTGGCAAATATGATCCCAGGGTCGGGCCCTGAGGTGCTACTGCTTCTGGGCTCAGAGACACAACACAACAAGGGCCCAGCGGGCTGTCAGCTCCCCGAGGCCCTGTGCTCCCGGCAGGTGAGTGCACCTGGGCTGGGCTGCCGCATGCCTGGAGGTGCAAAACAGCGGAGGTAAGTTCTGGAAGGCTCACCTGGGCAGCCCTTGACCCCTGGCCTCTGGACAGTGATTCCAGAATTTCAGTGAGTGTCTGAACCACCTGAAGAGTTTGTTAAAATGCAGATTCTTGCAACCCCTTCCACCTCTCCTCACCCCAGATTCTGAACAGTAAGCTTGAGGTAGGGCCCAGGAATCTGCATTTTTAATTAGCTCCCCTGGTGATTCTGAAATAGTTTGTGAACAAATCTTAGCTCCCAGCAAGGCAAAAAAATCTCTATTTTATAAATATCCAAACAGGAAGCACCCTTAAAATCCAGCTTGTCCAATGCTTTTGATTAGAGAATTACAGCCCAGAGAAGTGGGGTGATTTTCCTGAGGTCATGCGGCAAGTCCCTGGCAGGGCTGGAGCTTGAAACCAAGTCATCTTGCCCCTTATTTCACTACCTGGGTCTCTCAGCAACTGGCTATGTGACTGGTGTGCAGGTTCTCACAGGTGGGCTGGGTTGGACTGGGAATCTGTGGGGTGAAGAGCTTCCCCAGAGGGGAGTGGGGATGACTCTGCAAGTGGTTGGAAGGGTCTGGAGCCATCCCCACCCACCATGACAGGGGTTTCTCCTAGACACCTTCCAGCTAGGTCACCAAGATGCCACTCACCACCCTGCCCCCAGGGTGTGGATGAGCTCTTGGCCCCTTGTCACTCCTGTCTGTCCTTATACTTTCCTCCCCAGGGAATGCTCACTGCCAAGCGGTCTCAGGAGGGAGAGTCACTCCAGGGCCTGACTTGCTGAGTCCCACAG
>PVKH010046780.1:0-10364 GCA_004027955.1 Chaetophractus vellerosus | reverse complement strand
AGCAAAGTTGGTGAACTCTCACTTCTGGACTTTAAATCATATTACCTAGCTCCAGTGGTAAAAACAGCATGGTACTGGCATAAAGACAGACTAATGGAACCAAACTGGTAACTCAGAATCAGACCCTCACATCTAGGGTCAAGTGACTTTTGACAAGCCTGTGAAACCCACCAAGCTCAGGCAGAACAGTCCATTCAACAAATGGTGCTGAGAAAACTGGATATCCATAAGCAAAAGAAGGAAAGAGGAAGAGGACCCCTATCTCATACCTTATACAAAAATTAACTCACAGTGGATCAAAAACCTAAATATAAAAGCAAGAGCCATAAAGCTCTAGAAGAAAATGTAGGAAAATATCTTCAAAACCTTCTGGTAGGTGGTGGATTCTTAAAGGAGATAAAAGGAGGACTGAGATGGACTACTGATGTTTAATGTGTGTAGAAGTTTCAATTAACTTTACTGTAAAAGTGTGGAAATGTATAGAGTTGATGGTTACACATTATAGTGAATAACAGCTAGTTTATAAATGAGAATGTGGCTGAAAAGGGTAGCCTGGGGATGTAAATGCCAATTGACAGAAAGCTAGAGAATAATCTAGGGATTGAATAACACAGTAAACCCAGAGGTGGATGAGAATAGTGGTTGATGATAGAGATGCAAGAGTGTCCTTTGTGAGCTAGAGCAGATGTACATCATTATTGCAGGGTGGTGAGAATGTGGAGAAGCATGGGAAAAATACAACTGGAGTGACCTATGGAGAGTGGTTAACAGTAATAATGTAATATTCATGCATCTATGCCAAAGATGTACTGTGTTGATAATGGGGAAGTAGGGGAAAATTGTGCCATATATACACTGTGGCCCTGGTAATAATCTGATGATCTCATAATCTGTAACAAATGTTCCACCTTGGTGTAGTGTGCTGATAGAAGGGTTTTGTGTGTGAATTCTGCACATGTGCATGATTGTTTTGTAAGTTTACAACTTCTGTCATAAAAATATATTTTAAAAATAATAACAGGGTAGGTTGGGGGAAAATAGATCAAATGTAAGATAAGGACTGTAGTTAGTAGTAAGATTTTGAGGATGATCTTTCATAATTTATAACAAATGTCTCACAACAATGCAAGGTGTTGGTGGTGGGTTGATGTATGGGACCCCTGTATGATGTTATGCACATTTGCTATAAACTTTTACTATACACTTATTGTTTATGTATGTTTAATATAAATGATATATTAATAATAATAATAATAGGGTGGGTTGGGGGAAAATATACCAAATGTAAGATACTTTGGTTAGCAATAATATTTTGAGGATGCTCTTTAATCATTAGCTAAAGATGTTTCATGACACACATGGTATTGGTGGTAGGGTGAAGTATGGGACCCCTGTATGATGTTATGTATGTTTACTTTGCAAGTTCACAACTTTTACTATACACTTATTGGTTATGTATGTTTATGTATGAGTGATATACTTCAATAAATGAAAAAAATGAAGATAAAACACACAGACTATTATGGTGGCTCATCCTTGATTGCTAGAACAGTGACTGGAATGTAACGTCTGTTTCCTGTTCAGGGCATTGGTTACGTTGGTATGTTCGCTTTGCAAATGTTCATCGTGCTGCATGCTTTTAATATGTGCAAATATCATAATTCAATAAAAAGTTTAAAAATGTACTGAAAGCTTGTGTATAATGTCAATTATAGAACTGACGGGAAAATAAGCAAATAAATTTTAAATTTGCTGAGTCAGGACTCTATTTCCCTTAGTCATGGGCCATACTTCTCTGGGATGCCTCTATTACTTTTTCACTTAAAGGCGATTTTTTAACTTGATATATTCTGAAAACAGAAATATTATTAATTTAATTATACCTTTGCCAATATAATATCTTCTTTTGTCATAGGCCATGCTTCTCTGAAATGTGCCTTTTCCTCTTTCTCCTTAGTTCAGACCTAGGAACCCCACTCAGTTGTACAGAAGTTCCCATGGATCTTTCCTTTACTGGAAATTCAGGCTCCTTACTCTTGGCTTTTCCTAAAGAAAGAAGGAAATGCTTTCATCTCCTCATTCAACCTCATAAAATTCCCTGCAATGATACAATGGCAATCAAAATGAAGTCAGGCTCTTATACTATTATGTTTAGCTCCTGGTTGTCTTGAATATCCATTTCAAATAGAATTTTCCTTTATCATGCAATAACCAAAATAGCTACAAAAGTGCCCCTCTTCCCCAGAAAAGAAAGGCAAGTGTTATTGAAGATGATGTCTCCCTTCACCTGAGCAGCTAATGTATACGTTGGCAGCTTTAAAATAGCTGTTTGCCAAACACAAGAAGCTCACAGATCTAGAATCTAAAGGAAAATCGTCAATGGAGTGCTAGCACAAATTAAAGAATCAATACTGTACCCTTTGTGATTCTTCTTGTTTAGTGTGAGAATGTCTGACTGTGTAGCTTTTGAGATGAAGTATTCTGGGCAGGTACCTATTCTAGGGTACAATGTTCCAAATAGTCTGACAAGTACTGCTGCCTTTGTATGTATTAGCTACTTAAAAGCATACACATTCATGAAAACAACACTTGACAAATTTGTCTACAGCTTAAACAAAGATAGTTTTCCAACTGCTACCACTGATTAAAAAAAAAAAAACTAAAAATAATTTGACAAAGAAACAAAAATAATTAACTAAAATAGAAAATAGAAAATAATAACTGTTCACTCTGAGGCTGTTTTCCTTGGGCACTCTTAGTTCGTCAAAGCTTAAACTCATGGAAACTGGCTAAGAGCCTTCATGGTGGATTCTTGTGCTCAGAAATTGCTCCAGGTCCACCCACTTCCACCCCCCATCACACACACTATTTACTAAGAACTTATTCTCTCATAAGTCCTAACTTTCCACCATCTTGGCTTTGTACCCATATGTCCTTCCTTTGTCTGCTTTTGACTGGGTGCTTCCCTGGAATGCTGCTTCCAGGAATTCTTGGCTTCCCTCCTGTGGCTTTGGCCCACAGTCTTATAAGAGGACTCAGAGGTCTGTACCATTCCTATGCCTACAGTTCCCTCTACTCTCTGGGACCAAATAGAGTTATGTCTCTCTCTCTCTTCTTCCTTAATGAATTTGGGAAAGCAGGAGTTGTGGCTTTAATCTTCATCTCATTTCACCTCTAACAAAGCTGTTAATTGTTGTCTTTTTAAATGAGTGTTCTTCCAGACAGATTGTTCTAGTTAGGCTGCTAAATAAAATGCATTTATGGGTATTATTCTCATAGCCTGAAGAGCTGTGTTCAATGTGGAGACACATATATTGTAGGCATGACCTGCAAATTACGTGTCATTCTCTAATTTAGATTGCATTGCTTGCGTTCCTCCTAATTAGTAGCACCTGTGCTACAGGTGTGGGGCTGCAACAAAAAGAATGCATAAAGTACACACCGCTTCAAAGAACTCAGTTTACCATGTTGCCTAGTTGTTTTTTAGTAGGGCCTGAGACAATGACCAACCCTCCGAGTTTCACCAGGACTCGGGACAGGGGACTATTGGTAAAACCAGGAGAGTCTGGTCAAACAAGGGTACCTTGTTACCCTCTTGGAGAGAATGGTTTATGTTCTTGAATACTCTCTTATAAAGGAGGCTTTAAAATCTTTGGAGAAAACATATGATGTTAGGATGTTTAACATAGTGCAACAGTAACTGTGTCCTGCAGCAAACACACCAGGGGTCAACTAACTTTTTCCATAAAGGGCTTTGTGGGCCACATGGTTTCTATTGCATCTGCCCCACTCTGCCATTGTAGCCCTAAGGCAGCCAGAGGCAATAGTTAGGTTAATGGATGTGCCTGTGTTCCAATAAACTTTATTTAGAAAAATAGGCAGGGGCCAGATTTGGCCTGTGAGCTATATTTTGCTTACCTTGGAACTAAACCCCTCTTATTCTAAAATTGTCTACCATACTTTCCATTTATGTTCACATATATTTAAGCATATACAAACACAACTGGCCGTTGGGTTTACAAGGCTTATCATCTTGCTGGCAGCACGTCTATTTATAGAAGTGCCATAGAATTTAAAAGATTGCAGGGAAAAGATAGGAAAACATAGAGCATAGGGTTACTATATTTTAAAATATATATATTGGACTAGTCTAGTACCTAGGATCCTTTCACACTTTTATCTCTTGTAATCTGCTAAGGAGTTCATTAAAAATTGGAGACAGAAGAGCTATGATTTGGAGGGAGGTGACTCTATTAGCCATATACCTCTCTGTAGCTCACAGAATTTGAACATTTTAATTGTACTCCAGAATCAGACTTCCTTCACCCAGGAACTTGTATTCATCCTGAGAAATACTTCCGAAATGCAAGATGCAGGCTGTGGCACCTTTTAGAACAACAGCCCGATTGCTCACTTCACCCCTACCCAGTCCCAGGCAGCCAAAGCCAGAGTAGCTCAATTCTGTCCCTCCTACCTGCCATGCTCCCTCCTGCCACAGACATTTGTCCTTAATGTTCCCTCTGCTTTGAATCTTCTTCTTTCTCCTTTTTGGTCAACTTAAAATTGGCCATTCTTCAGATGGTGGTTCCAGCGTAGCTTTCCAGGAAAACCTTCCCTGATCTCCCTAAATAGGTTTTAAAAAAATTTAGTTTCATGTCACTATGTTTCTTTTCTTTTTAGCATTTGTCACAGCTGCAATTTTACATTTTATATTGTGATTTTTTTAAGGATGTCTGTCTGCCCCTCTATGTCTCTATGTTGTAAATTCTATGAGGGTAGGATTCATGTCTTTTTTTTTTTTTTCCACTTTATACCCAGAGCATAGCACCATACCTGACATGGTGAGCATTTGATAAATAAATTGGACAAACAGTATTGAATGACGATTAAAGAAATGAATGAAATTATGTTGAGAGAAATACGAAACCAAATAGGAGATGGGAGAATCTCTATTAGTACAAAACTAGTAAAAGGAAGTGTAACTTCCCATTGCTTTGCAAACATTAAAAATGTATTCTGGACACCCCTGGACAAGAATCCCTTTGATTTTAATTATCATGCACACTGATAGAGAAACATGCATTCGTAGAGAAAATGTTTCAGATCCATAATGGGTTTTTTTGTGTGTGTGTGTGGTAATGTTCAATGGTGTGGGAAATTGCTAAGATAACTAAAGTTTGTTTCCAGAGTCCCACATTGTTTGCAGATCAAGATATTGACAACTGGTATCATAATTATAGCTTAATCTTGTTTTTCTTTGCTGGGACTGCCATTAGCATTTTATTTCCTTTGTAGAGATGGCTGTAACATAAGGTGTTGCATTTCTGTAATAATGGAAGTTTGGAGCTGTTTCCATATTCAGTAGGAATCTGAAGCTGGCATTCATTATGGATTGTCCATCACTATGGACATGTGTCAGTTAAGGACAGTTTGTCTGTAGGACCAGCACAACGCACAGCCCCCGATAGAAAAGATGGGAGGGCATCCATGGACCTCATTTGAAACATCACCACAAATTTCCTTAAGGAATCCCTGTGGAGAATAATCAGAACAGAGCTGAGGGTTTTGCTTGATTTTCCTGTGCTGATGTTTTTAGCAATCATATCTTTTGAAGTACTTGGTCTCTGAGCTAATGTTAAGAGGAGCTGAGCTTAAATTTTGCTTGTTAAGCCATTAAAAGTCAATTTGGATTAGTGCTTCTCAACCTTGGCTGCACATTGGAATCCCCCGGGGATCTTCAACAACACCAATGCCTGGGTAATACCTCTGGACAGTCTGAGTTCGTTGGTTTGGGATGTGACCTGGGCAGTGGGATTCTTAAAACCTCCCCTGGTAAATCTAATGTGCAGCCAAGTTAAAAAACCATTGTTCCAGGCCAATTCTGGCTAAGAGGGACTTTGGAGAAAATTGAAAAGAACAAGGTCCTCTCTGTTTGATGACTGGTTTGCCATTTTATTTCTCAGTAACTGCTATTCCAGGAATGTTCCCCAGACTGGAAGCATTGTTATTACCTGGAAGCATGTTAGAAATGCAGAATCTCAGTTCCATCCTGGATTTACTAAATCAGAATCTGCATTTTAATGTAATCTTCAAGTGTTTCAAGTGCACATTAACATTTGAAAAACCTGTTTATTAAGCACATTTGTTTTTCTGTCCCTTTACTCCCTCAACTCTCTTTCTGGCTGCTTTTCTTTTGGCATTGAATGGTTGCCAGATATCACTGGAATGGATGGCCAATGCTATTTTTTTAAAACTAGGTCATTTTTAATTTTATGTTCCTCAAATTGAAGCTTTTAAATCAGAAATTGCCTATACCATGTAAATTCTGAATTTCCTTGAATTTGAACATATACCTCTAATTATGGAAAACAAAACAAAACGTTTATATACAATTTCCAAAAATTATATACTGGAGTTTTATGAGGCATAGCTCTCCTAGTGGTGAGTATTGGATTATGCTTTAAAGAATTTAAATACGTATTTCAAATTCTGGTCCATTTCCTTGCTGAAGGATATTTCTGGAGTTCAATGACATTTTGTTTTGAAGACTGAAGTTTAAAAGATAAAGTACCTTTGAATGCTTCTAATAGATTATCTTGTTTTGAGCCTTCAATAAAGAACATTCTCTAAAGACCCACTGTTAGCTGTGAAGAATGCTTTGGAGCTTTCAGACAGCCTTCTGTTATAGAAAAGGGGAATTGTGTCTGCCTGTGAGGATGATTTTGCTATTTAAGTCAGTCCAGTAGTAAAACCATGCTGATGTAGCCTTATAGAGGATTGCAAATTACAGTTAAATGGATAAGTAATAATACATTTTGAGTAGTTCTGTCTCTTCCTTTTTAAATTAATTCTGAGCAGTTTCTTGCATGCTGAATCAGCACTTACCAAGAGTACTGATTCCTATCTAAGTTGGCATTTTATCTACTCACCCCCTTTCCCTTGACAGAACACTTATGATGATTGTGTTCCATAGTGTAAATTGATAGGAATAACAGGAAACAAGCTTGTCTGGTACACTGTGATTGGTACACTGTGATGACAAAAATTAATTAGTTCATCATCAAGAATTTTGATTCAAGGTATATTCATTGATAGGGAAGTAATGTGAGTTAGCAGATGGCTACAGATTTGAACATTATGTGTCTTTGATGTGTTTTTCCACACATCTTGTGACAACTTGCAACAGTTGTTTCATTGCTGGTTTTATTTTTTAAAATGTAGTGCAGGTGGATATTATTTTGTACAATTCAAATTTGTCAATTACTAGGGAAACATAGTATCCAAAGTGATTAACAGATTTGGAGACACAGGGGCCTTTTAGTAAGGAAAACATTTGGCAGAAGTGGGAGACTTGTTTTGACTTTTATACTAACTTCAGTGTTGAACCAGATCAACTAGTCAGCCTGGACAAGGATGAAGGTTGGGCTCCCTGTGTTGCAAGGCCTGAAACTCAGATGCAATATTTAAGTGCTGCCTTGATAACTTTGAGCCTCCCAGGATCCCAAAAGCCTGGCTGTGAGTTCTCCAGCTCTTGCCAGTTATGCCTCCCATCCATCCGAAAAGGCTCCTCACCCAACTACTTCCACTCTCAGCTGCACCAGCTGTACTCAAACTGGTCCTAGCCTAATAGGCTTCTTTCCCTGACAGCCCATGGAATTATTCAAACAAGTCAGTTGCAGGAACCAAAGAACACACCATCCTTCTGTCATTACAAAGCCTGCCTCCTGCTGCCATTAGTTGGTCACTCTGGTCATGAGTGCACTACTATACTCCCCAACTCCTGTGGCCCTGCATGGCACTCTGGCTGTGAGGATGTATGACTAACAAACTGCTTCCAATCTCATCTGTCCGGTGTTGGGTGTCATGTGTTTGGCCATCTCATTCTTTTTAGGGTGGGGGATCCCTCCTTCACAAATGGGATGAATAAGAGGTGATCAGAACACACTGTCACTAGAAGGATTTTTCATACAACCATATAAAAGTTATTTTTCCCTAAATCTCTTCTTTTGTACATTAAAGGAATATTTCCTGGCCATACCATCCCCTACTGGGGGTAAAACTTGTGCTTCATTTCATGATTTGTGAAATCTGGTGTTTATGTTGCCCAGCCCTTTTAACAACTTCTCCCTTATCATGCCTTGAGTTTGAAACTTTGCCTTCTTCTCATTTCCCTCCATTAAATCCTACCTGAATTCTTGCTCTCTGCCTAGTGTCTTTGGACTGAAGATTTATTTGGATTGTGGGCCTGGGCTATTTTATTTTGCCAATCAGTTTACCTAAACCTGCTTCTTTCCCTGCAGCTCCTAGGAGCCCCAGGCTAGAACACAGGTTCCTGCTTGTCTGAGAAGGGGAACTGGATATCATCTAATCCCAAAAGATTTTGGATCTTTTACTTGTCTTGAGTTGATGGCTAAGTATTAGGAAATGAAGCAGCAAAGCATGGAATTTGACCTCGGAAGGTTTCCCTCCCTAGAGGGGGCTCTACCAAGAGATTTAGATTGCATTCCTGGCCCCACTGATGTGAAGCATAGTGAGATCAACCACTTTTCAGAGCCTATTTAGGCCTCCTGAAAATGATGAGCAATGTGTGTGATAAAAAGGAGAACATGGCCTCGGATGGTTTTAGCTTCACCATGATTTACTGCTAGTTCATTTTTAATTTCTCTGACTTGACTCTCCCAATAAATATTCACATTCAGGGAAAGAACTGTTTCTAATTTCTGTAGGTAGCTTCTCTTTGCCAGCTTCCAAAGTCCTTGTTTACATATCCTGTCTCACTCCTACTCATCCCAGTTCTAGAATTAGGGGTAGGGGGCTCATGAGTTCTTATTCAAGTAGGAACCTAGTGTTCTCCAATCTCGTCCATTTCTCAGAAGCTGGCTCTGGACACCAGAGAGGGAAAGGGAATGACTTACCATCAGATGCACCTTTACTTTGGCGCATTTTATATAAATATAGGCTTTAAACTTCCACATCTGTACTTGGCAGTAAAAAAAAACATTTGTATATTTTTCATGATTAGGAATACCAAAGTTATAATAAATAAAATACTTAAATACTTTCTGTTCTATCGGATCTATAAATGCATTCTTTGTGACTTAATTGTCTACTAAGTTTTCATTAAGGTATAACTTAAGGACATTATAAATATTTCATGTGACAGTATAGGAAGCCAACTTTGGACAAGATACCATGTCTTGTTCATATCATTCCATTAAGAATTTCTCCCCACACCCTGCCCCTCCCCAAATCTGCCTAAGATGATTAATAAATAACAATCATGTTTTTCTTCCTAAACATTAGTGTGTTCCCTAGGCCTCAGTATGTTAATAGATGGAAATATTTGCCATCAAATATATCTAGGATATGCTGAGTTAAGCAGGTTTCTTTACTGAAGGATTTTTCAGAGCCTTTAATTTGTTAATGTGTAAAGTGGATCTCCAAACCAGAGTAATCGAGTGTGTTTTACCATGGGGTCATTTTTCTTTTTGACAGAGCATCCTGAATAATGAGTGTACATGGGATGAATGTTGGAAAATGTTCATCTAGAATAATCAGGAGATTAATGCAGCTATCAGTCAACTGTTGCACCATTTCTAAATCACAATGAATTATTATCTTTGACAATTTCCTTCAATAATTCTGAGTGGTACATCATAGTTACAGTTTTTTCTTCTTCTAAATCCTAATATAAAAGGATAGGTTCTCAAATTCCTTTGCTACTGATTTGCTCTGCCCCTCTGTTTTGCAAATCATGATTCATAATAGAAAACTGGCCTATGATATATAATATATGTTATGTCTTAATGTTTTCAGAAGTTTTCATAAGATTGTGCATTTGCAATTGTATGAGGGTAGAATATTATTAGTATTCTCTCATAAAGAGTCTAGCATTCTCAGAAATATCAGATTTGACAGAGGTGATTTACCCTGATCTTCTGCAAAAGGGGGATTTTAGTGTCTCCACCAATACCATAAAAGTTTATAATTTCTAAATGGAAGAATGACAGATACATTATTAATACTATTATGGGGATTCTACTATTTTCCACAATAAACTTAGAAGAAGGGATTCTGAAAGCTAAACTATTAAAATCTATCCACAAGGGGTGTGATTAGCCATACGTAAGGGGGAAATAAGAAAACTTAAATGACTGATGGAAGTGTTTAGAAACTATCAATACCTTTTATTACCACCAATACCAGAGTGAGGTGACTTAGCTGTGATCTCAGGAAGGACAAATTTACTAGGTGTCAAGTCACCCAAATACATTGTACTCTCTGGTCAGAACTCACACAAAATAATTGTGCAAGTTTACACATGGATTTTTAACCTAGAGAGTTACCCAAAGTGAGCTGCTTAG
>PVKH010046779.1:0-10363 GCA_004027955.1 Chaetophractus vellerosus | reverse complement strand
ATTCTTTGCTTTCTTCTCTGTGCTGTTTTGCTTCTACCTTCCCAGGGGCCTTCCCTGGGCTCTCCAGTCTATAGTAACCCCCCGAACTGCTTACGTACAGTCTTACACCATGCAGACGTTTTTACACCCAAGACCACGTATTTCAGAGTGCCATGGGCCAGGTAGTGGAGGAGCTCGTGTGCAGGGGATGATGGGGAGCACAGGACCTGGCATGTGACACGAGCAGGGGCTGTTGGTTGAGAGAATGAAGAGTGAGTGGGGAGCCTCAGTTGTTCAGTTAGGAATCAGAGTGAAGAGAGCACTGAGAAGTAGCTACCCTCTCTGCCCCCGACACACACGTCCGGGTTGGAAAGCTGACTGGACATTCACCACTGTCCCCGCTGCGGCATGGGGCTTCGTGCTTATGAGTCTTGGTTTGTTGTTGAAACCTCTTTTTCCAGATTCTCATTCAGATTGTGGAAGCCTCTTCGGTGATCACTTGGGATTTTGACGTGTGCAAAGGGGACATTGTCTTCAACATCTATCACTCCAAGAGGGCGCCGCAGCCTCCCAAGAAGGACTCCCTGGGAGCCCACAGCATCACTTCTCCAGGAGGGAATAACACGCAGCTGATCGACAAAGCGTGGCAGCTGGGCAGGGACTACAGCATGGTGGAGTCGCCACTTGTCTGCAAGGAAGGAGAAAGCGTGCAGGTAAAGGCCACCCTGCAGTTCTCTGCAGCTCGGGCATTACGTCTCGAGCAGTCGGTCTTGCTTCACCCACATTGTGTACAGCTTCGCAGGGCGCAGTTTGTCTGGTAGAGCGGTTAGTTGGGTCTGGTTTTAGTCGTGCTTCTTCTCAGCTGTCAGAATGATTCAGGAAGCCAAGGGAGTTGTAGAAGAAAAAGAACGCAAACAACAGCCACGGTTATGGACAGATCCTTGACTTCCATTGAAAGTGCTTTCATTCTCTCTAGAAGTGTTTTCACAAAAGCCATATAAGAGAGGAAGGAAAAAGCATCATGTGCACAGAGGCCCCTGGGAGCCCAGACTTCCTCTGAGGAATAATTTGACTGTGTGTGTTTGTCTCCTTCAAAGAAAATCACCCTAAATAGAACTGAGAGAAGCAAGTACTTAGGGAACTGTTAACTACCATTAGTAAAAGTTCTCATTTATTTTACAGTGGTGTCCATTCATGTTTTAAATGGTGGCCAGGCTGGAAGCTCCCCAGGTGCACTGGCCTTCACAGCAGATGCTTAATTCTGCTGCCGTTAGTTTTCAGGGACACACTTGTCAGTGGTTTGGTCTAAGAAGCAGAGTAAAGGAGAGTTGAAACATTTTATTCTGCTTTTAAAATACCACAGCCTTTAATTCCAAATTAATGGAAATCATAATTTTTACCAAATGCCATGATTTTAACCCAGAATACTCCAGTAAGGTCATTGGAAGTGTGTCACAGAGAACACTGCCTGGTTCAGAGAACTTTTGTGGACCCCCGAGGCCGGTTGAAGTGCTCCTCCTGAGCCGTTCCTTTGCACCCAGTGCTGGCCTTTGCAGGGTGTTATCCCTACTCACGCATGAGGCCCATTCCTTGAGGGCAGGCACAGACCCTCCCTCCCTGGGGCCTTCCCAGCTTCTGGCAGAGGGCTGTGAATTGGGTAGATGCAGGAGGTTGTTGAACTGGTTTCTGAGATCGAACCAAAATAGTAGGTCTTTAATCCCGTTGCACTTGTCATGTAATTACTGCTAACTACTGGTGAGACCTGGAGATGACGCCCTTGGCATTTGTCAGACCCAGAAAAGACAAGGACTCGGGAGGCAAGTCCTCCTTGGCCGACACGGCTTCCTTGTTCCCAGGGCTCGCACGTGACACGGTGGCCGGGCTTCTACATCCTGCAGTGGAAGTTCCACAACATGCCAGCATGTGCTGCCACCAACCTGCCCCGGGTGGACGACGTCCTGGCTTCGTTGCAGGTGTCTTCTCACAAGTGTAAAGTGATGTACTACACAGAAGTGATCGGGTCTGAGGACTTCAGGTGCGGCTGCCCTCACCACCGCGACGGTCTCGCAGGGGGTCGGCATGCTCGGGGGAAGGTGGGAAGCTCACGCCCTGTGCAGGATCAGCACTTCCTGTGGTCTTAGGTGGATTGGCTTGGCGGCTCTGCCCGTGTGGAGTGGGCGAGTCAAGACACGGAGCAGGCCTGGTTCCGACGTGGGCTGTGCGCGAGGGCGGAGGGAAGCTGCAGCTTCAGGCCCACCTTTGTGGGTGCCGAGGGAGACCAGGGAGGAGTGAGCTGAGCAGGCGGCGTGGGCGGGGGCGGGTTTGAGGCGGGGGCCGCTGCTTCCCGAGGGTGCGGCGTACCCGCTTACCCTCTCTCCTTCCGCTGTCTTCAGAGGCTCCATGACCAGCCTGGAGTCCAGCCACAGCGGGTTCTCCCAGCTGAGCGCCGCCACCACCTCCTCCAGCCAGTCGCACTCCAGCTCCATGATTTCCAGGTAGTGCAGCGACGCCTGTGCCCAGTGCGCCGAGGGGATGGCCGCGCCGCCTCAGGACAGCCAGCGCGCTCCGCCCCGCCCAGCGGTGACACTCGTGCAGACTCCTCTCACCCTCTAGGTAGCAAAATAGCTCTCCAAGTGGTAAATGTAGTCATTTTGATCCTGAAAGCATCTCAACAGGTAGTTTTAACTCTAACCCTAACTTTAACTCAATAGCCATAGATTTTGTATACAGTGTGCACAAAATCAAACCAGAGCACAAGGGCTCTCTTGAAAGAAAAGTAGTTTATATATCAATTAAGAGGTTGACTTTGTATCAAATGTCGATGCAAAAAATTTTTTCAGCAAACTGCACCCATTGTTTCACTGTATGTTAGTGACTGGATCCTCACGGCAGCTGCCAGTTGAGTCCCACCCCCTTTCTAAGTAGAGCAGAAACCTGCCAGCTTGTTTCCCACACTCGTGGCAGCCTCATGCTCTCCCTGCTGTTATTCGAGACGTTCTGCTGATCGAATTGGCAGCCCTCTAGGATCCTTTCCCCTGATCAGCTGCTGTTTCAATCTTTCAAAATGAACGATTCAGAGGCAGCCTCTGGGAGCACCCAGCCCTGCTTCCGGTGCCCAGACCCCTCCACTGTTCTAAAGTGGGTGCTAGGGGGTCCGGGAGGACTTTAGGAGACTCCTCGGGACGTCAGCAAACGTGACTTTCTCTTTCTACCTTTAAAATCTTTGTGACCCTTTTCAGAGCAGGGTTTTTTCGGTCCCTGAACTTGGGAGGAGGGGGCTCTTTCCCTTTTTTCCACTGGTGCATTGTCCTTCCTGCCTGCAGCATGTCTGTTCTGAGCTCCTGTGGCTCTGCCTCCCCTCTGCTCCTTGTAGCGTCAGGTGATCAGAGCCCATTTCAGAATGGAAGAGCGCTTTGAAAACAGAGTTAGCCGCGGTTGCCAGTGTGAAGCTGTCGCACTGTGCGTTGTAGCCAACCAGCGTCCTCACCGTGGATTGGGGGTGCACATCTGTGCGTGTGATGTGTGTGTGTGGCAATGGGTGATGGTGGAGGGTGGGACAAGTAGAAATTTAGTTCAAGCAACAGGATTCTTCATAGAAGCAAATCAGAGTAGGAGATTCTTCTGCCTTTTCCATTTTTGCATTTTTTGTTTTGATTCTGAGTTGCAGAGCCCACTCTGACTTCCATGGGCCCTCATTTCAGCTTGTTGTGGGAAGAGCAGGTCATTTGCAGATCTGTCCTGGAGTTGCGTAGGACTTGTCTCCACGATGGGGATGTGCGACGTCTGCTGTGTGTGACAGAGGCTGTGCTTTTAGGTGTGTGCCAGCCCCAGACGGCCTCACCCGGGCGTGAGATGGGCACACGGGCCCTGTGGAGAGCTGTGTGGAGGAGGTGTGTGCGTCCCCCGTGGGGGGTGTTGGAGGGCTGGGGAGAGACTGAGCAGGCGGCTGAGAAGCCCAGCCCCTCGGCAGCCTGCCACGCCCTTGGAGGGCCAGCCTGCGTGCTGACCTGCCCTGAGCTTCTGCCGAATCGCCCGCCTTCCTGGGCCACAGCTCCGCATTTCCTTTGGAAGGATGTGCTCTTCTTTGGCACCTGAAGCCTTGTTTCCAGAAAGCACGATAGGGTTATTTAATACATTTGTGCTGCTTCCAGTCAGTGCTTCTTGTTTCCAAATTATAAGGACCTGAAGATGGTCCCTTCTTTTCTTTCTTTCTCTCTTTCTCTGTGTCTCAGATGGCGACTTTGCTGACAGCTGCAAAGAAAACGCTTCACTCAACAGCCCACATCTGCCCAGAGATGTTTGTAGAACTATTTGAATTGCAGCCACTCCCCCTACCCCCAGTCTGAAGATCTATTTTTTTTAATTGATTCAAAAGTGGCACTGTTTTATCCCCAAAGAGTTTAATGCATCTTTAAGAGTTTAAAGCACATTACTGCACAAACGCTTACAGGATTTACTCATGAGTAAAACAACACCTAATTTTCCTTGTAAGGAAAGTATGGGGCATATATAATTTGATTTTGCAGTTTGCATTATGTCTCTTTACTTTTAGTACCCACCACCCTTTTTAAAATGCTGCTGTCATTTCCCCTTCCTTTCAGCACTAATGATCTTTTGCTTTTTCCCCTTCTGTTACTGGTGTCCTAATTCACTTTCCTTCCTAAATCCATTGTTTGCATATCAAATTCTGTAAATGTTTTGTAAACATATTACCTCACTCTTGGTAATACAATACTGATAGTCTTTAAAAGATTTTTTTATTGTTATCAATAATAAATGTGAACTGTTTAAAGAAAAGAATGTCTTTTTTTTATTGTGAAATTTCAATTTCCCTTGAAGACTGAAATTCTAGGGGAGGCCTTTGGAGAAAGAAGAAGGAAGAGAGATTCTGGAGCTAAAGTACCAGTTATCATAGATTCTAGAAGTTCCAGAAAGATGCTTAGCTTATACAGGACTGGATTTTTAATAGGCGAGTGGAACTGTCCTGCAAACAGAATCACAGGTATACGTTTGCTGTTACATAGGAGAGACCCAGTGCTTGTGACGTGCCATATTTCCTCCTAAACTATGAACTTTAGAATGTGATACCTGATGTAGTGTTTCTTTAGTTATAATGTGAATCTCTCAAATCCAGTGGCCTCAGAGGAAATAAAATGGTCAGGCTGTAGACCTTCAGTAACCTGGGTTACCTTACCTCTGGCTCCCCTGCTCATTGGATGGTGTCTCCAGGGGAGCACAGCTCAGGAGGGCAGAGTGGCCAGCTGTCTCAGTGAAGTGCAGGCGCAGGCAGCAGGATGCCTGTCGCCGCCTCTCCAGGGCGAGGAAGCCAGTTCCTGCCCCCATCAGGAGCCTTCCTAGTTGAGCTCTGTCCTTGGCAAGACCCTGCCAAGGCAATCTGGCAGGAATGTTCCCTGCCTGCCTGTGATTCACGCTGGGCAGCGACTTCATCCACAAGCGTGCAAGGTAAGCAGTCTTCATGCCTAACCTCAGCTGGCGCCAACATTATTTAATCGATCACTTTGCCAGCCTGTTACTGAAGGAAGATGGCTTTTTGCATGGATTCCTTTTCTGCTGTAATGTCTGTGTACCTGTTGTCAAGTCAGACCTCCTGGTGTCAGGCCTTTGGTTTAACTTGAGTCAGTCCCACGGTGGAAGTCGGGGGCAGTGTGATGCACAGGCAGGGGTAGTGAGCACCTGTCAGCTGCCGTTTGTCTCTTTCCTTCCCACAGGAAGTGTCAAGGTGAAGTGGACTATCCTCACAAGGGTCATTGGGTTTTTGTATCAATCTACCGAGTCTTTAATATACTTCTCCTTAAATGCACTGTGTCTCCTTTACTATCTATAAAGTAAAGGTAGTAAAGGATTGACAAAGCCTAAACCATAGATGCCTTTCAGTTTCTTGAGTTTTGGCAGAGGCATTCTCATTAAAATATTGCCATGAAATAATCTAAATGCATTGGTTTTGTTTGAGAAGTTAAGGCTTTGGAAAGCAGGGGTTTCTGGGAGGATGGGGGTGGATTGAGGATTCAGTCTCTTTAAATCCCCACATAAAGAAGAGCAATTCAACTGCAAACCCAAAAAAACCCGTGGGCACCATTTACACCCAAACTAGGGAATAATGTATCCCCCAAACCCCAAAATAGAAGTGCCTGTAGAAAAACCACAATAGTCAAAAGACCCACATGTTGTCAGTGTCTGTGAAGGAGAGAGCACAGCTCACACAATGGATTTCTCATATGTCCGATAGGACCCGATGGGGACTTAGTGGGAAGTATCACAGCTAACCTGAGAACAGCAGGGAAAATAGGCAGGGGTTTTGCCCATCGCCATAGTGGGTGAGTACAGAGGACCCAATGTGGAGAGGTCAGAAGGGCTTGGCACAGTCTAGCCCCTGGGAACTCCCAAACTGCCCTGCCCAGGCTCCCTTGTATGAAAGGAACCCCCACTAAGAAAAACCTGCTTGGGGTGGAATAAAAATTAGGCAGGGTACAACTGAATAAGAAATAATCATATTTTCATGTTATGGTCATGCAAAATATAAAAAGGCAATGCTTGGCAAGAATAACAGGGTATAAGAACAGAGACTGTGTATACTATTGAAGTTAAGTTGGTATCTTTTCAAACTAGTAGGTTAAAGACTTAGGTTATTTAATACAAACCCCAAGGTAACCATAAAGAAAGTATTTTAAATGTATACAGAAAAGGAAATGAGAAAGAGCCCAGTCATTTACAGCATGAAAGATCAACTATACACAAAAGAAGGCTGCTTTAATAAAGGAAAGGAGGCACAAAAAAAGATATAAGATGCATAAGAAACAAAGGACAAAATGGCTGAAGTAAGTCCTGCTTTATCAGTAGTTACATTGAATGTAAATAGATTAAACTCCCCAATCAAAAGATGCAGATTGGCAGAATTGACAAAAACGCATGGTCCAACTATATGTTGTTTATGAGAGACACAGGTTGAAAGTGAAAAGATGGAAAAAGTCCATGCAAATAGTAACCAGCAGAGAGTTGGGGTAGGTATACTAATATTGGAAAAAATATAACTGTTACAAGAAACAAAGAAAGATGCTATTTATTAATAAAAAGGGTCAATCCACCAGGAAGAAATAATCATAAACATTTATGCACCTAACAACATTGCTTCCAAAACACGAAGCAAACATTAACAAAACGGAAGGGAGAAATAGGCACCTCTACAATAATAGTTGGAGACTTCAATACACCATTTTCATCAGTTGATAGACCATCTTGACAGAAGACTAATAAGGAAACAGAGAACTTGAATAATAGTATAAATGAACTAGACCTAACAGGCATGTACAGAGAGCACTGTACCTCAAAACAGCAGAATACACGTTATTCTCAAGTGAATATCATTGTTCTCCAGGATAAATGACATGTGAGGTCATTAACAAGTCTCAATAAGTTTTAAAAGATTGAAATCACACAAAGCATCTTCTCTGACCACAAAGGAATGAAACTAGAAATCAATAACAGGAGAACTGGAACAACCACAAATTATGGAAATTCAACAGCACACTCTTAATCAATGGGGCAGCGAGAAATCACAAGGGAAATCAGGAAATATAATGAGAAATTAAAATAAAAACAAAACATGGGATGCCGGGAAAGAGGTGCTCAGAGGGGAATTTATAGCTCTAAATGCTTACATTAGAAAAGAAGGCTCAAATCACAGACCTAACCACACTCTTGGAGGAACTAAAAAAAGAAGAGAAAACTAAACCCAAAGTGAGCAAAAGGAAAGAAATAAAAAATATTAGAGCAGCGATAAATGAAACCGAGAATAAAAGAATTAGAGAATCAACAAAACCAAATGTTCTTTGAAAAGAGCAATAAAATCTACAAACCTTTAGCTAGTCTGACGAAAGGAGATACAGATAACTAAAACCAGGTTAGAAGACATAAGAAACAAAGGACAAAATGGCTGAAGTGAGTCAGTCCTGAAATCAGGAATGAAAGGGGGATGTTACTACCCCCCTACAGAAATAAAAATGATTATAAGAAAATACTGTGGACAATTGTATGCCAATAAACTAGAGAACCTGGGTGAAATGGACAAATGCCTAGAAGCACACAAACTACCTACACTGACTCAAGAAGAAGTAGAAGATCTCAAGAGACCGAGAGCAAGTAAAGAGATTGGATCAGTAATAAAAAAAACTTCCCAACAAAGAAAAGCCTAGGACCAGATGGATTCACAGGTGAATTTTACCAAACATTCCAAGAAGAATACCAATCCTGCTCAAGCCCTTCCAAAAAACTGGAGAGGAGGGAACACTTCATGACTCATTCATGAGGCCAGTGTCACCCTAATACCAGATAAAGATACCACAAAAAGAGAAAATTACAGACCAATACCCCTCATGACTATAAATACAAAAACCCACAACAAAATACTAGCAAACCGAATCCAATAGCAAATTCAATGAATTATACACCATGATTTATCCAGGTATACAAGGGTAGTTCAACATTTTTTTTAGAAACAATGTCATTCACCACATTAATAGAACAAAAGGAAGAAATCACACGATCACCTCAATTGATGCAGAAAAGACACGACAGAATTCGGCACCCCTTCCTGATAAAAGCACTCGGAAAACTAGGAATAGCAGAAAACACCTTGGCTATGATAAAGGGCATATATGAAAACCCCACAACTAACATCATAATGGTGAAAGCTTCCCCCCTAAGACAAGGGTGCCCTTGATGCCCACTATTACCATTGTTATTCAACATTGTGCTGGAAGCACCACCCAGAGAAATTAGGCAAGAAAAAGAAATAAAAGGCATTCATATTGGAAAGGAAGAAGTAAAAACTCCCTATTTGCAGATGTCATGATCCTATACATAGAAAATCCTGAAAGATCCACAACAAAGCTACTAGAGCTAATAAATTCAGCAAAGTGGTGGAATATAAGATCATCCACAAAAATCAGTGGTGTTTCTATACATTATCAAAGATCAATCAAACAGAAATCAAGAAAAAAAATTCCATTTACAATAGCAAGTAAAAGAATCAAATATCTAGGATTAAATTTAACCAAGGATGCTTGTACACAGCAAACTACAAAACATAGCTGAAAGAAATTAAAGAAGACCTAAATAAATGGAAGGACATTCTGTGTTCATGGATTGGAAGACTAAATATTGTTAGGATGTCAATTCTATTCTACAAAGGGAGCAGATGTGGCTCAAGCCGTTGAGTGCCTGTCTCCCATATGGGAGGTCCTGGGTTCGGTTCCCAGTGCCTCCTAAAAATCAAACAGACAAAACCTACAAACAACAAACAAATGAAAAACAGAGCTGATGTGGCTCTGTTTGAGCGCCGGCTTCCCACATACCAGGTCCCAGGTTCAATCCCCAGCCCTGGTACCTCAAACAAACAAACAAAACTTACTACAAAGCTACAGTAATCAAAATATGTGGACTGGTACAAGGACAGACATACAGACCAATGGAATCAAATTGAGCATTCAGAAATAAACCCTCAGGGTGGGGTGGAGGAGAAATAAATCTTTAAAAAAAACAAAGAAAGAAACCCTCACACCTTGGCCAATCGATCTTTGACAGGGGTGCCAAGTCCACTCAGTGAAGGAAAGAACAGTGTCTTCAACAAATGGTGCTGGGACAAATGGATGTCTACGTGCAAAAGGATGAAGGGGTGGGCCCCAAAGACCTAAATATAAGAACTACACTTATGAAACTCCTAGGAGGAAACAGAGGGAAGCATCCTCGGGACCTCGGGTCAGGCAGTGGTTTCTTAGACTTTATACCAAAAGCATCAGCAGCAGAAGGAAGAAAAGATAAACGAGACTTCATCAAAATTTAAAACTTAAAGGTGTCAAAGGACTTTATCAAGAAATTAAAAAGAGAAGAATGGGGCCCGGCTGGATAGCTCAGTGGATGGGAGCGTGCTGGGGTGCCACATGGGAGGCCCGGGTTTGGTTCCCGGGGACCTCTCTGAGTGGGCAGACGGCCTTGAGAAAGGCAAGCAGCCGCGGGCAGGGCAGAGCCGCCGTGGGCAAGGCAAAAAGCCGCCACGGGCAGAGCGGAGCCCCCACGGGCATGGCAAAGTCACCCGTGAAAAGCGGAGCTGCCGCCTGCGAACTGCGGAAGCCGGCAGCCCGCAAAAACATGGAGGACTGCTGCCCGCAAAACATGGAGCGGAGCCACCCATGAAAACGGAATGGAGCCACCCTCGAACGGAGCAAGCCGCCGCCGCGGAGGGCCGACTTGGCGCGTCACTGCAAAGACGGGGGGAGAGACAAGAAGCAGACATAGAAAAACACAGAAGGGGCCCGGCTAGATAGCTCAGTGGATAAAGAGCTCGCTGGGAAACCACATGGGAGGCCCT
>PVKH010046778.1:0-10363 GCA_004027955.1 Chaetophractus vellerosus | reverse complement strand
AAAAAAAAAAAAAAAAAGCAGTTGCTTAACTTGAAAACTAATTTCAACAAATGAACCCAACTGTCTATTAATTGGGTAACAAAATTCCTCTGAGAATAATTCCTCTGAGAAAGGATTTATTTCAATTGATTTTGGAACACAAAACTTTAACTACACATCTTTTTGGGATGCATTCTAAAGACAAAAATAGCTTTAGAGAAGTTTAACATGAATCATTTTTATGGTTACTATTATTGTTATTTTGAAACCATTATCTTTATATTACAGATTAAAGCAAAGCAAATAACTACTTATATTAATTTGTTTCAAGATTTGTAGCATTAAATACATTTAAGCTAAGAAATTACGTAAAAATACTATATTTGATATTTGACTTAAATATCAAATTGGAAATACCAACACGAATTCATGGAATGGCCTCAAAACACTGTTACTCTTGGAGCAATGAGGACACTTAGCACTCAGATGTTGGATTCTAATGTCATTCTCCAATAAAAGGAACCAGAACTCTTTGGAGAAATGGCCAATTCCAGATCTGGGACAAGATGAGGGACTTTGTACAAAGTACCAGTTGAGTCTGGAGTGCAATGAAACTTTCAAAGATAAATGGTGTCAAGGCAAGACAAGGTCAGCTTGAAGGCGCATCCACTGGCTAAAAGTGATATAGGAGCAACAGAAAGAAAAGTAGTTCTGGTTGATTATAACACACTAAATCTATACAGCTTTAAAAAGATGCTTAAAAAAGAAAAAGCCAGGAAAAATGTGAACAATTCAAGGTAACCATTCAATACTATGTAGAAAGAATGAAAAATCTAGAAAGTCATTACATTGCAAGCCCTGAAGAAATTATATTCAGACAAGGACTGTCAGTGTTAAAATTATCTGTTAAATGATTGATGGGGAATGGATACTTGTATAGTATCAAAGTAAAACCATGCAGATCACATTTTGGTCGTAAAGAAAAAAAATATGATCATTAGTGGTAGACCAGCCACACTGTATGACTCCCCTGATGTGATGCATTTTGAAGTATATAAGATCACCCATGATATATTCTGGCCAAAAAGAAGCTACGAATGGTATTTAAATATATATATATCATCAGAGGTTCTGAATTAGAACCTTATGAGAGTAATCATCATAGAAATCAAGGAACAAATCTCATGAAGACGGTCATAAAGAGTTTCTAAAGATGACTATTACTTGATCACAGAAATCTAATTTCCTCACCCCCCAGTTAAAAGAGGAAATGTCTAAAAGAAATTTTAAAAATATGGAAAAGAAAAAGCACCTAACATATCCCATTCTTTCAGAAATTTCTATCAAAAACAATACAAATGGCTGTACTACTTCTGAGGAAGTATTAATTTGCAGACAATAATAATAGTACTAAGTAACATTTACACACCAGGCACTATTCTTAGAACTTCACGTGTTAACTCCTTGATCTGCACAGCCACCCTAGGAGTCAAATACTATTATCATCTCCATATTCATAGATGAGAAATTGAGATACATGGTTTAAGTACCTCCCTAAGGTCATCAAGGTAAAAAGTGGCAGAGGAGGAGATTAACATGGACAGTCTGGCTCCATGGCCTGTGTTGTCTTTTTCAAAAAATAAATAAACAAAAATTAGTTTTTGAATATATACTAAATTCATGTGGTTAATAATAAAGGTATTTACTCTTGCCCTATCAATCCCAATTCACCCATCCTCAACAGAGATCACCACTTTTATTAGTAAGTTTCTAGTGTATCTTTTGAGTTTTTAAAGGCAATACAAATATACACTTTCCCCCTTCTTACTCCAAATAAAGCATACTGTACAAATCATTCTGCATCTTGCTTTTATTTACTTAATATATTTTTATAGTTTATTTAGTGTCAGTATATAGAGCATCCTCCTCCTTTTATACAGCTGCATATTATTCTGTATATTCATATTATTCTGTATATATGAACCAAATTTGATAGGTCTAATAGCCTACTGAAGGGCATGAATTGTTTCTCATCGTTTCCTATGCCAAACATTGCAGCAATGAGCAACCTGCACCTATATCATTTCATACACATGCAGCTACATCTGCAGGATAAATTCCCAGATATGGAATGGCTGAGTCAAAAAGAAACATTTGTAGTTATTATAGATATTACCAAATTGCCCTTTGTAAGTTTTGTTTGTGACAATACCATTACTATTTTAATATTTGAGTCTCCATATTTTAAAATGTTAAGGCTGCATTGCCCTCTCCCCACCCTCCAACTGTTTTTCAGAGTTCTACTGGCTATTCTAGCTTGTCCATTTTTACATATGAACTACAAAATTATCTTGTCTAATTCCAAAAGAACAAAAAAACCCGATAGGTCTTTTTATTGGGATCCCTTTCATTTAATAAATTTACTTGTTTGATGGTACTTTTTTAGGATGTCTATTAAAAAACTAGGTTTATCTAATTTGTCCATGTCCTATGTTATGTTCCTTAGTATATTTTATTTTTAAATTTTTTCTGATAGTTTTGACCATTTCTTAAGTTTATTCCTCAATATTCTAGCTTTTATGTTGCTATCGTAAATAGTGTTTTTTTCCTATTACTTCCTCTGATGATGTTTGTATTTTTGAAGGCTGATTTTTAGGTATTAATTTGGTACTTAACTTATTTAAAATGATGTGAAGGATTACTGTGGGTGAATTCCTTAGAAAAAGCAACTTTTCAAACAAAAGTAATTTGCTTAATTACTTCAGAAAATCCATGGGGCCTGGGAACAACTCGATTCAATTCGGAGTTAAGACACCCGGAATCTAGTCCAGACTCATGGATATGCATAGCAACAATTAAGTTTTCTTAAAAAAAAAAAATAAATAAATAACTATACCCGAACTAGTACTCCAAATCCTAATTCTGGGCTTTCTGTGCTATTAGTGCTTCTCAAAGTGCAAAGCTAGTATTTATTCTAGGACTTCGCTTAGAAGCCCTAGTAAAGTATTCCAAAGATTTGAAACAATCTGAAGCAAGCAACCCATTAAAAAAAAAAAATTCCTTTAACTATTCTTGCTTGTTTGAAAAATAAAAGAAACCACAGTAATTTGCATTCTGTCCCTATTAAAAAGCGGGGAGCGGGTGTAGCTCAGTGGTTGAGCGCCTGCTTCCCATGTATGAGGTCCCGCTTTTATATAAAAACCAGTTATTATATTATTTACCACTTAGCTTTTTTTTCCCCCTCTTTCAAATCTTCAAGTAAATTAGATGTTCCAGGAAGATGCACCGTTATAAATATCAGCACTTTCGGGAAGTAAGGCTCAGATGTTATTACCGCAATCCTGGCCTCCCACATTGCCTTTTCACGCGCAGCCACACACAGTCCTGCACCCACCGTTTCGTACTCAACAACTTCAAACACACGATAAACTTGCGGTCAAACTCAGGGTCACACACGCTCGGATACTTCTCAGAGGCCCCCACCCCGGTTCTACACACAGGCCAGCGGCCAAAAAATCCACCTCCCACCCCCGCGCCGCGCCCCTCCAGATTGGGAATCCTCTCCACCAGCCTCCCGGGCCCGACCAGCCCAAGACCCCCATATCCCACCTCCTACTTTTGCGCCACGTGGACCCCGGGTAGAACTGACCCGCGGACAAAGACCAAAATGTCCACTCGGTTCGCTGCGCCTGCGCACCACAAGGGCGAGGGAGTACTCCCAGAAATCTCAGCGGCGCGGCCCAGCTCGGTCACCGTGGCCAGGCCCAGGCTGGTATCTGATTACCTTCTATTGCCAGCAGCGCCGCTTTTCCGGCCTTGGACTTCATTTCCCATAAGGCCTTGCTGGTCTCCCTGTTCCCCCCGTACTAACTTGGCTGCTTCTTCCTGTGATTATGGGAAATCTCGGGGCGAGTAAGCCTTCCCTGAAGGAAGATCGCCTCAAGCCTGGTGGGACGTTTAGAGTGAAAACGCTCTCTCTGAAGCCTCCTGGGGCACAGTGTCAACCGAGCCCAGCCTGGACTCAAAGGTGAGAGGAGGCCATCTTGTCCGTGGCTAGTCTAGCTCTGGACTGCGCTTCCCAGAGGCCATAGCGGCCTGACGTTACGTGTCTTTTGACGTCTTGGCGAGATCTTTAGCTCCGCGGGGACCCGGACGCGACCAAGGGGAGGCCGAAGGTGAGGGGTCTCGGAGTCCCGGGCGGGGCTGGGGCGTGTCCAGAGCCTCCGGACTGTGCACGCAGTCGGGAGCGGGCGTGGGTTGTGCGATTTGGAATATTTGTCTTTGACTGTGACAGTGTAACTGGGTGCGGATGCCTGTGAGTATGCGGTTTTGTCCATCTGTTTCCAAGGTGTATGTGTGGTTGTGCTTGTGTAATCCTTTTGATTGTTGGCGTGGAACTGCGTGTGTCCCTGTTGTGTATATGTAACTGTACGCCTTTTCCCTTGGGGCGTGAGTGTAGTTGTGAATTTGTGATCGGTCTGGATGCCTGTGTTGCGATCGCATGTCTCTAGGGTGGGTACTGTCGTTGTGGTTGTATGACACTCACCGTTTGTGGGTACTGTTGTGGTTGTGTGCCTATGACTGTGCAGGGGACACTGCATGTGTATCCCTGTTGTGACTGAAACCACATCTCTACAACTGCGTGCTGTGTCTCTTGGAGTGTGTGTGTGTGTATGTTGTACCTGTGTGAGAAATGGTGACTTTGTAACAGTGTGTGGAACTGTGTGTGCAGATGTGGAGTGCCTTTGCCCGTGAGAGTGTGACTGTGCATCTCCAGAGTGAGTGAGTGTTCGATTATGACTGAATGACCTTGAGTGGGTCAGAGTGGGGTGCCAGTGATTGTGGGTGTTCCTAGAGTGAGTATGGACATTTGTGGGTGTCACATGGGGAGCCTCTGACTGTATGGGGAGTGACCATTTGTCACTATGGTGAGTAGATGTGTGAACAATGAGTGTATGATTGTGACAGTTCATAAAAATGTGGGAGTGTCTGTGATTGTGTGGCTGTATCTGTGTGTCTCAAGAGTGGGTGTGTGACTGTGCTTCTTTGAGACTGTCACCATGTGTGCAGCACCAAGTGCGTGGGTATGAGGTGCCTGTGATTCCAGTGCTCTATAGTGCTCTGTCTTCTGCAGAACCTGTGAAGTTAGAACAGATCCTAGCCCTGGACTGTGGTGACCTCAGCCTTTCCCTTTGACACTGGGACTGGACAGGGCTCCCAGTCTTCTCTGACCTCCCTGAGTAGGAGGTAGGGAGGTGACACTTCAATAAGGTCCTGGTTGCTTGTGATTCCTTTTCTTAAACCAGTTATAATCTTCTCCAAGTAAGGTGCTGAAAGGAGGAAAGAACTGCTGTTTCATGTCCAAAAGCCAAGTTCAAAGTACATCAGGGTTTCTTTTCCCTTCCCTGAAGGAAAGGGACACGATGATTTTTAAGACAAATTGTCTTTCCTTCCCCTGAAACTTCTTGCCTAACGGAGACTCACCCAAAGTGACCTGGTCTCCATTATTTGCCCTTGGAGTAAATTACTGAGCGCCCTGGGGATGGACAAAAGGCTCATAACTTCCCTGCTCCCTGTACACCTAATGTTCATTTTTTAAGATGCTTTTTAAACTTTTCATTTTGAATTAATTTCAGACTTAAAAATGGAAAAAAATATTCCCTAATACTCTTCACTGAGCTTCCCTTTATGTTACCATCTTACATAATCACAGTACAATGATCTATGCTAGGAAATTAACATTGATTCAATACTATTAACTAATCTATAAACCTTATTCACATTTCACCATTGTCCCTAATGTCCTTTTTCTCAACAAGTTTCCAATATAGAATTACATGTTACATTTACTTAAGTCTCCTTTGTGTCTTTTGATCTGGCACAGTTCCTCAATCTTTTTTTTTTTTTTTTTGCCTTTCATGACCTTGACCCTTTTAAAAAGTACCTGCCATTTATTTTCAAGATTCTACAATGTGGAATGTTCCTCAATATTTGGGATTATCTGATGCTCCCTTGTGATTAAATTCAGGTTATTCAGAAATGACTTGCCTTTCTTTGTGCGTCATATTGGGGACCCATTAGGTCAGTTTTTCTCATTACTAGTAGTGTTGACTTTAATCATCTGGTTAAAGTGTCTGCCAGGTTTCTCCACTGCAAATTATTTTTTTTTCTCTTTATAATTAATAAACGTCTTGTGGAAAAATACTTTTAGCCTACGTAAATATCCTGTTAATTTATCCCACTTTCACCTGCTAATCTTAGTATCCATTGGTATTCTTGCCTGAAAAAGTTATTACCATGGTGTTTCCCAAATGGTGATTTTCTGTTTCCATCATTCCTTCTATATTTATTAATTAGAATTTGACTGTAAGAAAGAGATATTTCCTCCCCCTTTATTTATTTATTTAAAAATTTTATATCAGTATAGATTGGATTTTTTTTATTCAGTGGATTATAATTCATTACTATCGTTGTTTTGTTGTTCAAATTGTCCTAGGTTTGGCCACCAGGAGCCCCTTCGAAGACTCCTGTGTCCTTTCAACAATATCCTCGGTGTTTTTTTGTTTTGTTTTGTGTTTGTTTTTTTTTCAGTACTTCCTTATTTTTTGGCACCACAGGATGTTCCAGGATAATATAATTTATCTGCCCCAGTTGTGGAATCAGCTGTTTTCCCATGGAGCACTGGTTCCATTTATTAGAGAATGGTATTTAGAAACCAAGATTAGGTGTACTCATTGCTACTTGGATGTCATTCCTTCTAGACCCCCTCAGCTGTGAAATATATGCATCTATACATGAACTTATCTATATATATATATATACATATACAGGTAAACCATGAGTTCATATTGATATCACCAATCCCATTCACCACCTCAGGGAACATTCTGCCTTTCTCAATTTCCTTTATGTGACTCTTCTTTGACAATGCAAAACTTGGCTCTCATTAACTACAATATATTTTACTTATTTGCTTAGTCCTGTGTATAAAGTAGTTTCAGAATTGCTAACCTATACACCCAAACCCCATATAGTTCTTTTTGTCTTTAGTCTTACAGTATATAGTGAAAACACAGTTTTCCAAAATTATTTTCTTCCCTAACCCCTTCTATGTGGTTATGTTATTCATTTGTAATACAGATAGATTCATTTGTTACTGTTGGTGTTTCATTTTGGGTATCTCCCCACATCCTGGTTGATGTAATTATTTTTTGAGTATGTGAAACTTTGTTTCAGAAACATGGTTCTAAAAGTCAGAACTAAAGGAAATATCTACTCAGTCATTGCCTTTCTCTCCCATTCTTTCCACCCTGTTTCCACTTACCCATTGTAGATAACCAGTCTCATTAGTTTTTATTTTATCCTTCCTATATATGTGTGGGATTCTTTTTTTTGAAATGAGTATATACATATATATCTGCTTATTTCCACTGTCTTTCTCACATGAAAAGTACCATATTCTATATTTATACTCTTCCATACTTTGCTTTTATCAGATAAAAATATATCCTGGAAATCACTCCATAGCAGTTGATAAAAATCTTCCTCATTCAATTTTATAGCTGCATAGTACTCTGATGTGTGGATGAATCATAGTTTATTCAACCATTTCCTATATATGGGATTTTAGATTGTTTCCAGGATTTTGCAATTGCAAACAAGGCAGCAACGTGTTACCTTATGCATATGTATTTTTGTACTCTTGGAGATGTATCTTTGGGATGAATTCTTCGATGTGGGACTGCTGGATCAAAACTAAATGCAGATGGAGTTTTGTTAGATATTGCCAAATTCCCCTCCAAAATTCCCACTACCAGTGTATGAGTATCTGTTTCCACACAGCCTCACCAGCAGAATGTCTTGTACTTTTGAATTTTCACCGTTTCGATTGTGAGAAATGGTATCTCAGTGTTGTTTTAATTTGCATTTATTAAGTTGAACATCTTTTCATATATTTAAGGCCCATTTTTACATCTTTTTTTTGTGTGTCTTGTCTATTCATATATTTTCCTATTTTTCTATTGATTTTTTGGTGATTTGTCTCAATTTTTAAGAATTCTTTCCATATTAGGCATATTAGCTTTATCTGTGAACTATGTTATAAACATTTTCTCCCAGTTTGTCAGTTGTCTTTTGACCCTATAGTGTTTTTTTAACAAATCAATTTTATTGATATACATTTTAATAAAGCATAAAAATATGGAATGCTTCACAAACTTGTGTGTCATCCTTGTACAGGGGCCATGCTAATCTTCTCTGTATCATTCCAATTTAGTGTATGTGCTGCCGAAGCAAGCTCTGTTTATAGCGTTTTTTTTTTGCCATGCATTTTTTATTTTTATGTAGTCAAATTTGTCAGTATTTTCTTTTGTTGCCTCTATATTTTGAATCATAGTTAGAAAGCCTTTCCTTCTCCCAGGGTTAAAGAGGATTTTACCTGTATTTTCCTCTGGTACCTGTGTGGCTTCATTTTTTACATTTAGATCTCTGATTCATTTGGAATTTATTCTTAGGTATAATATGAGGTATGGATCTAATTTTATCTTTTTCCAAATGGCTGCTCAGTTAATCCAGCACCACTTTGGTTTTGCTGCAATGATTTGAGATGCCACCTCTATCATGTACTAAATTTCTGTATATGCTTGGGTCTGTTCTAGGATTTCTATTCTACTCCACTGGCCTCTTTGTCTGTTTATGTACCACTACCACACGCTTTCAATTATAGAGGCTTTATAGTGTTATTTTTAATGTCTGGTACATCTAATACCCTAATGTTCATTTTTGATTGCCAATTTGTTCAGTTTCTCCTTTTCACTATTTTGCCCCCAAGAATTCTGGTGGCATAGATCCATGATTGGTTGATTCATTTGTGATGGCCCTGCACAAATATATGGAGATACCCTGACTCATGTAGCACTACACTACAGATACCTCTGATCTTCTCAGTCAGGGTAGATGAACAAGGTCTTCTGCTCTGCCTGGGTCACAGGGAATGAAAATGTGATGGGGGACATATCACAGAGGTCTGGATTCAGCAGGCTGAGATAGTGCCAGGGAATACAAGAGTAAATGTTTCTATCAGCAGCCAGATCTAATTTGATATGGGGCATTTTGGCTTTCAGGTAGTCAAGTCTTAAATTTGTTTCAAACCAAATCCCCATTATTTCTTTTGATAAATCAGCAACAATATAAGAATGCAGCTAGTAGTACTTGAAGTTTATAGATAAGATGATAAACCATCTAATAGAAGGTTTGTTTATTTATTTTTTATTTTTTTTTAGGAGGTTCTGGGGATTGAACCCGGGACCTCATACATGGGAAGTGAGTGCTCAACCACTGAGCTACACTTGCTCCCCTATAAGGGTTTTGGTTTTTTTTTTTTTAAGATTTATTTTATTTATTTATTTCTCCCCACCCCCTCTTTGTTTGCATTTGCTGTGTCTGCTTGCTGTGTGCTGGTCTTCTTTTCAGGAGGCATCAGGAGCCAAACCCCGGACCTCCGGTGTGGGAGGGAGGTGCCTCCTCCCTCCCTGCTTTGTTGTGCCTCTCATTATGGTTTCCTCATGTCTCTTGTTGCATCATCCTGTTGTGTCAGCTTGCCACTGCCTGCTTGTTGCATTAGCTCCCTGTCTTCTTTAGGTGGTACCAGGAATCTCTGCTCTCTGCTTTATGTCTGTCCTTATGTTCTTTCTTCTCATGTCTCTTGTGACAGCTTGCCACATCTGCCCGTTGTGCCAGCTTGCTGTCTTCTTTAGGAGGCACTGGAATCCAAACCAGCAACCTCCCATGTGGTGGGGGGGCCCAGTCACCTGAGCCATATCTGCTTCCCCCCCATAAGGGTTTTAAATAAAGTTCTGGACTTCACCCTTAAACTTCAGGCCTTTGCAAAGTCCGTGAAATTTTTTGCACAATTTTTGAAGATATTTATTCATTTGAATTTTTTTCTGGAAAAATTTTTATGATTTCATGAGATTTGCAAAGAGGTTCATATTCCCTTAGAAACAGCCCTTGAGATGCTGTCTAAAATTTATGCCCAACAATAGGGAAGTGGAGTGAAAGACAAATCTTTATAAACTTTTACCATGGGAAGCATCACTGTTACGTTTTGGGTTTTTTTAGATTTATTTTATTTATTTATTTCTCCCCACCCCCTTGTTGCTGTGTCTTTTTGTTGTATGCTGGTCTTCTCTTTTTAGGAAGCACCGGGAACGGAACCTGGGGCCTCTCATGTGGGAGGGAGGCACCTAATCACCTGAGCCACCTCCACTCCCTGCTTCATTGCATCTCTCATTGTATTTCCTCCCTGTGTCTCTTGGTTGCATCATCTCACTGAGTCATCTTGTTGCATCAGCTTGCTGTGCCAGCCCATCTTCTTTAAGGCATG
>PVKH010046777.1:0-10365 GCA_004027955.1 Chaetophractus vellerosus | reverse complement strand
TTTGTGAGAGATCCTGGGACAGAAATACTCCATGCAAACTGCTTCTGGATTCTTGACCCACAGAAATTGAGATAATGAATGTTTGTTGTTTTAGAGCATTAAGTTTTAGGATAATTTGTTACACAGCAGTAGATACCTAATGCAATCAAAATTAATCTGCCATTGCTGGATGCCAGAAGTGTCTATATTCATTTAATGAACACATTAGCTACTGTCTCCATTGAACAGATGAGAAATCAAAGTTGAATTAGCTACCTAAAAGTCATTCACAGTTCTTCCCTCCACTCCACCCCATCCCACCCATACTCCTCTAGCATCGAAGCTGAAAAGCTAACTCATCATCCAAGATTTCTTTGCATAAGTGCCTCATGACATTACTGACAAATGAGATTTATGTAAAGAGGGCTGAAAGGGCTTCACTTGCTGAATAAATGACAAACCTTAGGAGAGGCTTTTGGCTCATATGCATTTACTCTGCCTGAAAAAATGGAGTTAGCAGCCATCTTGCAGCCATGAAGATGAAAGCTATAATTAAACAATGAGAAAAAGGAAAGTGGGATGACCCTGGATCAATAATATCCTTGAGCAGCTGCCCCCTTTCTGGATTGTCTACTTTTAGATTTCCTTTTTACTGAGGCTAATAAACCCCTTACACAGAGAACTATGTGAGTGAAAGGACTATCTGGCTTCGTCTCCGTTTTATTTCCCATATTTAACACAGTGCTTGGCACACAAGAGAAACTCAATAAACATTCACTAAATAAATGAACTCAAATGCTTCAACACACAAGCAATTTTTCATAATTTCAAACAAAAACTTTGAAAGCTCGCATTAAATGTGCTTATTCTTATTGTGACTTCTAACTCTGTACCCCTCAATTTAACTTACAAATGCTTTACCACCTTGATTTTATATTTCACCTCTCTAAAATCCAAACCATGAATTAATTTAGCAGTCTAATTTCTATCCTTAAGGTCCTGGACTGCTGATCACAGGGGCTCCAAAAGTCATAGTATCTTTCTAATTGGCTCCATTAAAATTTTATGGCATCTAATCCTATTGGGCTCTCAATATGACTTTTGTGTGCTCCCTCTTATTTCTCACTTGTTCCCTTGCTTGATATATGTCTAAACTTTCACCAGTCCCCTCAAGTTCCCAGATGTACTAGGCTTGCTTTCTCTCAACAGATGTTCCTGCTTCTTCGTTACCAAGAAAATAGAGGGAATCAATTATGAGTCATCTCACTTTGATCCTGACTTTCTTTCATTTTCTTGTCCCTCTTTCTTCCCCCCAAGCTGAAGCCTTTGTCTGTGCTCTTAACCCTATTTGTTCTGGCCTGCTCTAGGGCCCTGTCTCACTAATTTTGACATTAATGACATCTTACATTAATTTAATTTACACAAAGGCAGCTCTACACGAGGTCCCTTTTCATTGTTTTGCATCAGATGGAGTCACATTCATGCCACTGCTGGTTGATTACTATATACCCTCATGGCAGGTAATAGCTCTTCCATACTTGATGTGCCTGATTATCAAGGGAGCTTACAATGTCAAAAATAGAAAAGTAATCATTTTGCCATCATTCTGCCCACTCCATCTCAACCCCAATGAACTAAGCAGTGCTAAGTTCTTATCAATGAGCCAGATCATAAAGGCAGAGGAAAGGATATGTACTGTGAATGAGACCGAGACATAGTTATAAGTCTTCTGCTCTCCCACTAACCATCAAGTGCCATGTATAAGTTCCAGTGCGTTCACCTTGCCTCACTCATTTGATTCTAAGTGGTTAAAATCATGCTTTTTTTTTGGGGGGGGGGGGTGTCCAATGTAACCTCAAATACAAACCAACAACAGGATTTGAGGGTTTCTAATCACAATTTTCAAGATGGTACAGAGACTCAAGCCACATCTCATCTCATACTGTTGTTATCTCCAAGCCTTCAAGTCTTTAAATAGCATTCTTTCTAAGTCAAAGAAATCAATAATTATCAGAATCATAAAACATAAAGGTTTGAGAACAGAAATGGATTCCGACCTGGTAACAGGCTCGTGAGCTACTGGATGGGGGTAGGGGTGAGGGTCAATTCAAACAAAACCATAGATGGCTCAAAATAACCAGTATAATAAAGCCCTCTAAATTTCTGAGGCCTAGCAGAGAAATTTCAGAAAACAGCAAGGACCAACCAGTATTCCTCAGAGCTGCATAGCCATTTCCTTCTCCCCGCTCCTACCTAAGAAACACACTTAGTAAAGGCTTTGTATTGGTTATGAAACAAGAATAGAAGAAACCACAACTAGCTCTGCAAATTAAAGGTAAAAGCCAAAGCAATCTCTTTATACTTAATCTACCCTAAAATGACTATAAGTTATGTTATGCTTTGATCTTTTCAGTTATGCTTACTCACATCTATTACTGTCAATATCTTTGAAAACAAAGAAAAACAATGAAAGCATTAAAAATTGTAAGGACCTTTCACAAACTAAATGACAGTAGATTTTTATTAACATATCTTACAACATTGATTATTCCTAATTTTGTAATTTCTGCTTAATTATAAAGATCGATTTAGCTTCTACAGTAATGTACTGTATTTAAATGATCATTCATACAAGATATCACACCAGTACATTTTTTTAAATAATATACACACATCACTCTAACTGGACTTGTTATTTTTAAAAGTGAGCTTATAAATGGGACTTATAAAAGTTATGGGGGGGAATTAAAGTTCTAGTTTAGCAGCATGCATGTATGTATTCAAGTACAATTTTCAACCAAGTGCTTTTTAAAAATTTATTGGTGACTAATTCACCAATATGAAAATAAACACTATCAAATACCCAAATTTTAATGTTAAGGCTAATATTTTCACTTCACATCCATATGCACAACCATAAAACATTCCATTTTAAATATGTAGTAATCAAAGTCTGAGTACATTATACCATGTATACATAGCATCAGAGTTTTAAACTGTAGAATTATTCAAGTTTGTGAATCCTGTAACAGTATTTACTAGACATGTAAATTACCATTTTGCTCTTCACTCACACTTACAAAATGGTCTGGTATTCATAATGACCAATGCAAAAAATATAATAGGCCGAACTTATGATACAATATTTTAAAAAGTAGCAACGTGTTGGAAAGGATGGTATTTAGTCAAACAGATTCACTCTAGTCTTACAGAAAGTTATTTTAATATTTTGGAAATGTATATAAAAATAGCAAGCTATTTCCATGTATTTTATTGTAGAGCTACAGGTAAATTTTTGACTTTTTGAATGCATTTCAAAATGTACTGCTCTGCCTTCCCTATTTTAATGCTAGGCCATCATTTATTGTCCATTTCCATATTCTGTAACATCACATCATTCAATTACTTTTTATATCATGGATCTGTCTTTATTTTTATATTTTATCATTAGATTTCTTTTTACTTTATTTTTACACATAAAAAATGTAATTTCATACAAGCCATGAAAGTCCAAAGTACCAGGGATTGCTTGATAGCACTGTATATGAAATAATTATTGAATTACTGAGCCATTTGGGAAAAAAAAATCTTGGTAGCAACATATAACATGCTTTTTGATAATCTTCCTTCCCTACTTATAGAGTGGGTTTTAGCTCAATCATTCCTGTTCTTACTGGTTTAAAAATTCTAAAAACATAAATTGCTTTCCCCAGCAGTTTCTAAGAATAATGCAAATGCATGGCTCATTCATGAGCCTTTTTTTTTCCTTTTAGGAAACCAAGCAGAAATAGCAGTGATTACACTGCACAGATATACTATAGTTGAACCTTTTGAGCTGATAGGAAAGTTCCAAAATTATGTTTCATTTGTGGAGAACTCTGCACATTTCCAATCCAATCATTTAAACAAAAATATGGTTGGAAATAAAAGGCAAGCATGCACAGAATAAAAATCTGCCATGTGTATGCTCTTAAAACTTTTGATTTTATAGTAAAACCTGTTACTACTGCTAGTAATTTACCCAACTGAAATGGCAAATTTTGTTTTTTTTAAGGAATCCCCAGACACACATATACCCCAAAATGTCCCGTTTATATTAACAGCAGCTATCTACTTATTTTACAGCTATTTCACTTATTTACCTGGGGAGAATATTTATGAAATTCCTGAGAGTGAATTAAGCTTTCAGCAAAGCCTTAAACTTACAACGGACTCCTCACAATAATAAAAAATTTTAAAGTTCTACTATTATACCAATCTTTACTATACAATATTTCACATAAATCATGTTTTACATTTTTTTTCTAATTACATACAGCAAAATTCTCAAATCAACACAACAATGGCAGAGGAAAAGATGCAATGTTTAGCAGATGCAAATTAAACACACAGATATAAGGAAGCTGTTAAATGTCAAATAAATCATACCCACTCTAAGTACCAATGAGTAACTGATATGCATTGTTGGGAGAATAATTTCTAAATGATTTTTGAACAAGTTGTGCTTCTTATTAATTGTGAACTAAAAAAAAAATAACCACAAGAGAATGATTTAACTTATTACTTGTTATGTTCTCCAGATACTTAAAAAAAATATATATATATATGTGTGTGTGTGTGTGTGTGTGTGTGTGTGTGTATACACACACACACACACACACACACACACCATTACCGTGGTTACCAAGCACCTAATTTTGGAAAGGCTTCATAATATATGTTTTCTTTTTTTCCCCCAGCAAAAATGTTAATTCCCCCAAATTAAGTTAAAGCTTATTGTTGATGAAAGCAAATTGTTAATGAAAATGATGATATGATGCAATGCTGAGGTGGTGATTCATAGCCCATTGTAATGAGGACCCCATCTTTTATTGATGTGATCAAAGGTATGAGAAATCCACTGTTGTTCAAGAACTTTGTATCTTTCCTTACAAATGTAGAGAGGTTTTCCTCGCCTAGAATAATAAGAAAAAAAAAGTATTAAAAATAATACAATATAATGGAAATTTACCATCCATTTCTTTTTTAATAGATTCTTTGCAGCAAAAATCTCACAGAACAATTTGGTTTGTTTGATATTTCTTCAGCATGCTGAAGGGGAAACTATGTCAAAAACTACAAATAGCTCCAAATTAATGACTGTTAGAACCTCTTTATATACACACAAACATGTGCGTGCGCGCGCACGCACACATACAGCTAAGAAGGCACAGTGGCTTTATGACCAAACTTTAATAAAACACCCGGATATATCCATGCACCTCTGACCTAAGATCCCGGTCTTCCTCTCCATGAGCATCCAAATACACGGAACCCCAGAGGCAGAAGCGATGGCCTCGAATAATGATAATCACTGATGCATTGATCAAAAGGAAAATCCCTGTTCCAGCACCGCAGTTCTGAGAATGCTAAAAAAAATTTAAAATATACCAATGAACTCCAAAACCAAATAGTTTTATAACAAAATAAAGATTGCCTTAATTAAATGCCTTCTAAAAAATACAGAAAATTTAAAAAGAGTTTTTAACAAGATTTCATCAAAATTAAGCTTTTAACCCCAATCCTAACACTTTGTTATTAATACATTAAGAGGAATTTGGGTAAGGATTATCTAGGAAAGCAATTAAGAGTTAATCTAATTCAGACGCTAGCATCTACAAAAACATACATGACTACTGTTTCACATCACAACATTGAAAGGTGTGTACCATTAAAGGACAGTGATAGTAGGGAGAGAAACTGGAACAGTACTTAAGAATGGCAGAGGAACTCTTTCTATAGGGTTAAAAAGAATAAGAATAAGAACAAAACAAAACCCCTATATGTAGAAATTCAAAGGTTAGTTAAATTTGAAGAGCTAGTTTGACCATATATGCCACATTTCCATGTGGTATGAGATTTGTTTTTAAAAATTTTATATTATTTACTATTGCTTACCAATACACATTCACAATAACTTTGTTGCTTGCAGCAAAGACCTTTCAGGCATACAAAACTACCACAAACAAGACAAACGGCAGGATCTTTAGGAACCTTGGTGCAGACACTACAGGTTTTTCTGTGGTAGTACTGAAAAATGGTGTTATAATTCTCAGGCAACTGTAGTAGGTGTGGTAATTTCCATCTTGACTCTTGGATAAGCAAGGCCTAAAAAAATACCCCAAAATATTAATTCATTCTATGTATTTAAGTCACTAAAACAAAATACTTATTTTCTAAATACCCTTTTTTTCCCTAAGAAAAATCTTTTTCCAAGAATATGAATTATTTTCTTTAACACTTTTCTCATGTTCCATTATAAAAATGACTAAAATAGCATTTCAACAATTACCACTCTCCATTTTAATGTAGTTTCCAATTTACAATGTGATATAATTTTTTGAGATTAAGCATCTTAACATATTAAAACTTGGTATTACTTTAAGAGAAAAATATTAAATACCATTAAACATGCAGGGGAAATATTTAGGTTTATTTGTTTTTAAATATGCTTAATGCAAAAGTTTAAAACAGTTACACATTTTAAACACCAAGTTTTGACCTTTCTCAGATAATCTAAACAGTTTATTGGCTTTTCCTTTAAGGAAAGTCATAGTTATAATTTGTTATTTCTATTTCAAAACTTTCTTAGTTGATATAAAATTTGTTATAGTTCAAGCTGTTAAGATCCTTTGTATCCATAAGTGCTGGAGCTACAACTCTTTTCATAAATCTCCTAATCAAAGTACAAAAAACACAAATGCCAAATTTATTAAATTTTCTTGGAGGGTATTATTTATTCATTATTTACAGTTGTATACTGGCAATAGCGCTAAATATTTCTACATGTTATGCTATTAACACATAAAATGGACAAAATGTAGTGTGCATCTATTATCTTAAGAAACTGTATAAATGACGGACAATTTATATGGTGATTATTTCACATTATGTATAACTATAATCTGTATAAATCAATAGAGTAATCAAGTAGTTAGCTTGCTAAAGTGACCATGGTGGCAAGGATAAAGCCAATATACAGGCTTACAATACGCCATTTTCAGCACTCAGTGCCCAAACCCTGGCCCCAAAAATGGTATATTCTGTAACAGTTTGGTTATACTGGAACCCTTCTATCAGTGGAAGGGATAGCAATTTGTCCTCAGTAGGCTTGACACTTTAATTCTAGGTTAGAATGTACATTACCTGGAAGCCACACCATACTCCCTCTAATCAAAGAAATTCCTTCACAAAGAGAGATGTAAGGCAATAGGTGGATGTCCATGGAATTCACTGGTCTTAACATATACCCAATCATCGTTTAAATGATGAACTACTGGACTGATGAATTTTTAGATGATGCCAACTGGAAGAAAACACCTACAGAATGAAATATGTGCTCCTAAAGAATGACACATATGTTCTAAATAGCAACAAGTATATATGGGCAATCTTTTCTTATAGTGGGGACACATGGGTATGGGAACCAGGGGATAAAGGTGGTTGTGGCATCTCTTATGATTACACCTAAAAATTCAACCTCAAATTTTCTTCCCTGCTATTCTGGATTCTGCTGTGGTTTAAGTACCCAAAGTAGCTGTGCCTCTAGATGGGATATCATAACAGTTCCACTGAACTGGAAAGTAAATACACCTGACCATTATAAATTCCTCACATTACTAAGAGAACAAATGGATAGCTTTTTGCAATGGGTGGAGTGACTGACCCTATCAAGAGGAAAAGAACTATTGCTATACAATAAGAATTGGTAGGAGTACATTTGAAGCTTAAAAGGGCCCATCTATGTCCCAAACTTGGCAGGTAAAATTTTAAAACAAAATCATTACAGCTTCATATAAACAAGACAGGACTGATCACCATAAGTTCAGGTCACATCCTTGGTAAAATAAATCCAACCATTTGAGGAGTTGATCAAAAGAGGGGAACATGAAATGGGAGATAAGAGAAGTCATATTTTTGACAGTATATTAGCTGCCACTTTATAACAAGTTGCAAATTTTCTTGCTTGCTGTGTCATATCTTTGCAACATTTTCACTCACTTTTCTTTTCCTATCTCTTACTATTGAACTCAAGGTGCGTTAGTGCTAATTAAAAATTTTCTGGATCATCAGGATGTGATCTACCAGAGCTTCTGGATTCAGGGAATTCTGAGGACATAACTTTTGAATGCGACTTTGGGCTTTGTATTTGAGAAAGTATTAGGGGCATTTGTGGTTGTAAATGGGATGATCACATTATTTTGAATAGAGGAAGATATGAAACTTCATGGACAAGAAGAAGGATGTGTATGTACTGGGCAGGTAAGAGGTAATGGTGATAGGCCACCACTGTTTTTGTTTTGTTTAAATCTACCAAGAAACCTATGAACAATATTAGAATTTTAGTAAAGACACAGAAAATTTAAAAAGGAACCAAACAGAAATACTGGAGTTGAAGATGACAATAACTGAAATGAAAAATGACTGGGGGACAGGGTGGAGTGGGTGTAACTCAGTGGTTGAGCACCTACTTCCCATGTATGAGGTCCCAGGTTGAATCCCCAAATTGAAAAATAAAAAATTTTAAAGAAAAAAAAAATGCCCAGGGGAGTTTCAAGAGCAGATTGGAGCCAGCAGAAGAAAGAATCAGTGAACTTGAAGATAAAACACTTGAAATCCAGGCTGAGAAGAAAGAAAAAAGAAATATTAAAAGCCAAAATAACCTAAGACACTTCTGGGACACCATCAAGGACACCAATATATGCATTATGGGAGTCCCAGAGGAGAGGAGAGAGAGGAAGGGACAGGAGGAATATTCAAAGAAATAAATTAAACAACTTCCCCAAATTAGCCAAAGACATGAATATGCATATGCAAGATGCCCAGAGAATACCAAACAGGATAAACATGAGGAAAAATACACCTTTCATATATTGACCACACTACTGAATGCAAAAGACAAGGACAGAGTTCTGAAAGCTGCAAGAGCAAAGCAGCATGCTACACACAAGGGAATCCCAATTCAATTGAGAACTGACTTCTCATCAGAAATCATGGAGGCAAGAAGTAAGTGGGTTGAAATACTTAAAGCACTGAAGGAAAACAACTGCCAACCAAGAATTTTATATTCGGCAAGACTCTATTTCAAAAATGAGGGAAAAATTATGACATTCTCAGATAAATAAAAGTTGAAGTACATCACCACTAGACAAGCCCTACAAACAATGCTAAAGGGCATTCATCGGACTGAAAGGAAAGGACACTAGACAGTGGCTCAAAGCAGCATAAAGAAATAAAGAGCAGCAGTAAAATAACCATTTGGGTAATTTTAAATGTCTGTACTATTGTACTGTATTGTTTGCTATTTAACTATCCTTCTTACTTCCTACAGGTGCTAAAATGCAAATGCTTTAATAGTAATGATAAATCTAGGTTTTGGGACATATAATGTACAAAGATATAAGTAGTAAAAAGTACCAAAAAAATGGTGGTATAGTAAAAGTATATGTGCATGCTATTGAAATAAAATTGGTATCAAACCAAATATAACTCTTATATATATATTTAAGGTATTAAATTTTAACCCCATGGTAACCACAAGTAAAACAGATAAAAAAATATATCCAGATAGGAATGAGAAGGCATTCAGTAAGGTACTACACAAAAATCAATTAAATATGAAAGTATGCATAAATGGAAGCGAGGGACAAAAAAGGCACAAGACTTACAAAGGCTAGTTACCAATATGGCAGAAGAAAGTCCTATATTATCAGTAGTAACTTTAATTGTAAATGGATTAAGCTCTCTAGTCAACAGGCAAAGATTGGCAGAATGGATAAAAAAGCATGGCCCAACTATATGCTGCCTGCTTATTTCCAAAGATACAAATAGGCTGAGGGTGAAAGGATGGGAAAAACAATAAATTATGGAAGTAGTAACCAAAAGAGAGCCAGGGTGACTATATTAAAATTGCATAAAATAGGCTGTAAGTAAAAAAAACAGTTCTGAGGGACAAAAATAGTCATTATATGCTGATATAGAAGACAATTCAACAGGAAGAAGTAACAGGTATAGATATGCACCTAACAGCAGAGCTTCAAAATATATGAAGCAAATACTAACAGATTTGAAGGGAGAAACTGACAGTTCTACATTAACAGTAGGAGCTGTTAATATACAACACAGAATAATGGATAGGGCCCGGCTAGATAGCTCAGTGGATAAAGAGCGTGCTGGGAAACCACATGGGAGGCCCTGGGTTCGGTTCCCGGGGACCTCTCCTAGCGGGCAGACCGCCTTGAGAATGGAAGCTGCCATGGGCGGGCTGGAGCCGCCGTGGGCAGGGCAAAAAGCTGCCACGGACAGGCAAAAGCCGCCACGGGCAGGGCAGGTCGCCTGCAAATCGAG
>PVKH010046776.1:0-10362 GCA_004027955.1 Chaetophractus vellerosus | reverse complement strand
TTTCTGCTGGGAAAGACTGACTTGGAAAACTTGTCTCCAGTGTGCTCCCTGTCCCAGAATTTGCCCTCCAGGCAAAAGCAGCTTGAGACAAAGAAAGAAATCATAGAGCCTGACAAGCTGGGGCAAAGGCTTGCCTACTTTAAAATCCCAGGAGACAGAAGTCCGTCTCCTAAGAAATAGAGGACATATTCAAACTCCTTTAAATGGGGGAATCCCAAAACGACTAGCAAACACAAGCCCAGGACAAGACACAGGCCCAGAAAAGACAGCAAAAACCCGTACACAGCGTTTGCTTTGGGCAGACCTTCCTGATAGGAGGGATAAAGTTCAAGAAAAATCTCTGTCCTATCACCAGCTAATTATAAAACCAAGAAACAGACATCTTAGAGAATAAACTCCAGAGTCAACTTTCTAAAATATTAAAAATGTACAGTGTGCAATCAAAGAGTATAAGACAAACTGGAAATGATGGTCACCCAAAGGAAGAGGGAAAAAATCCAGAAAACATCAATGAAGATCAGAATGTAGACATACCAAAAACAGACTTCTAAAAAATGATCTTAAAAGTGCTCAAGGAAAAGGAGGAAAATACAGAAAAATAAAAGATATCAGGAAAACAACGAATGAGCAATATGATAATTTCAGTAAAGAGACAGAAATTTTTAAAAGGAACCAAACAGAACTACTGGAGTTAAAAACCACAATAACTGAAATGAAGAATTCCCAGGAGGGTTTCAAGAGCAGATTGGAGCTGGCAGAAGAAAGAATCAGCAAACCTGAAGACAAGACAATTGAAATGAGTTAAACTGAGGAGCAGAAGAAAAAATTATTTAAACACGTGGAAACAGGCTAAGATACCTCTGGGACACTATCAAGCATGCCAATGTACACATTATGGGCGTTCAAGAAAGAGAAGAAAGACAGGGGCAGGAGGAATATTCAAAGAATTAATAACAGAGAATTTCCAAACCTTAGCAAAAGACTTAAATATGCACATCCAAGAACTACAGAAAACACCAAACAGAATAACCATGAAGAAAAATACACCCCATCATATATTGATCACACTACCAAATGCAAAGGATAAATAGAAAGTTATGAAAGCTGCAAGAGAAAAGCAATGTATTATACACAAGGGAGTCCCAATCAGACTAAGTGCCAATTTCTCATTGGAAACCATGGAGGCAAGAGGGCAGTGGGTTGAAATATTTAAGGTGCTGAAAGAAAACAACCTCCAGGCAATAATTTTATATCCAGCGAGATTTTCTTTCAAAAATGAGAGATTAAGACATTTCCAGATAAACAAAAGCTGAGGGAACTCATCACTACTAGATCAGTCCTACAAGCAATGCTAAAGGATTCTTCAGACTGAAAGGAAAGGACACTAGACGGTGGTTCAAAGCAGCATAAAGAAATAAAGATCTAATATAAACAATCAAAAACTAAAAAGTAAAAACACACACACAAAGAAATAAAGATCTCCAGAAAAGGTAACTACTTGGATAATTACAAATGCCAGTTATCACTGTATTGTATTGTTTGGTATGTAACTCCACTTCTTACTTCCTATACTTGCTAAAATGCAAATGCATTAAAAGTAAGGATAAACCTATGGTTTGGGGCATACAATGTACAAAGATATCAGGTAACAAGTACAAAAAAAGATGGGAGGATGGAGGTAGGAAAAGCATATGTATATGCTACTGAAGTCAAGTTAGTATCAAACAAAATGTTATTGCTATATATTTAGGTTACTACATGTTTTTCCTTTGTTTTATTCTGGATATTAGATTTTAACCCGATGATAACCACAAAGAAAATATATGAAAAATATATCCAAATAGAAAAGAGAAGGCACTCAATATGATATAACACAAAAAAATCAAGTAAATATAGAAGTGGGCCTTAATGGAAGAATTGAGGGACAGTAAAGGCTAAACAGCAATATGGCAGAAGAAGGTCCTGTACTATCAGTAATGACTTTAAATGCTAATGGATTAAACTCTCCAGTCAAAAGGCAGATTAACAGAATGGATTAAAAACAAACAAAAAAACCATGATGCAACTATGCGCTATATGTTGCCTGCAAAAGACCTTAAATTCAAGGATACAAATAGGTTGAAAGTGAAAGGCTGGAACAAAAACATACCATGCAAGTAACAATGAAGAGAGCTGGGGTGCCTATGCTAATATCAGATAAAATAGGCTTTAAGTCAAAACCAGTTACAAGGGACAAAATCTGTCACTATATACTGATACAGGAGTCAACTGAACAAGAAGATGTAAGAATTATAAACATATACACACCTAACAGCACAGCCACAAAATATATGATGCAAATACTGACAGATTTGAAGAGAAAAACTGACAGTTCTAGACTAACAATAGGAGACTTTAATACGCCACGTTCAATAATGGATAGAACATCTAGGCAAAAGATCAATAAGGAAATATAAGCTTGAATTATACTCTATACCAACTAGACCTAACAGACATATATATAACACTTCATCCAACAAGAGCAGAATGCACACTTCTCAACTGCACATGCATCATTCTCCAGGATAGATATTCTTGGTCTCAAAAATTCAGTAGAAATGAAATCATACAATGTATCTTCTCTGACCACAATAGAATGAAGCTAGAAATTAATAACAGAGGGATAAATGAAAAAATTTAAAAATATGTGAAAATTAAACATCACAGTGTTAAATAACCAGTGGGTGAAAGAGGAAATCACAAGGGAGATTAGGAACTATCTCTAGGCAAATGACAAGGAAAACATAACACACCAAAATTTATGGTGAGCAGCTAAGGCAGTGCTAAGGGGTAAATTTATAGCTCTAAATGCTTACAGGAAAAAAAGAAAGACTTCAAATGAGAGACCTAACCTCAAAACTGGAAGAACTAGAAAAGAGCAACCTAAACTGAAAGAGAGCAGAAGGAAGGAAATAAAAAAAGATTAGAGTGGAGATAAATGAAATAGAGAACAAGCACAACAACAACAAAAAAATAGAATTACAAAACAAAAACAAAACAAAAAAGTTGGTTCTTAGAAAAGATGAATAAAATCAACAAATGTTTAGCTAGACTGACAAAAAGGTAGGATACAATAAACAAAATCAGGAATGAAAAAGGGGACATTAGTACTGAACCCACTAAAGAAAAAGGACTGTAAGAGTATACTTTGAACCAACTATATGCCAATAAATTCAGTAATGTAGATTATTATCTACATTATCAAGTTCCTAGAAACACACGAATGACCTATACTGACTCATAAAGAAATAGTAGATCTCAACAAACCAATTACGGGTAAAGAGATTAAATCAGTAATCAAAAACTTCCCAACAAAGAAAGCCCAGCACCAGATGGTTTCACAGGGGAATTTTACCAAACATTCCAAGAAATCTTAACTCCGATTCTGCTCAAATTCTTTCAAAAAATTGAAGAGGAGTGATCACTCTCTAATTCCTTCTACAAGGCCAACATCACCAGCAACCCGGCGCCAGATAAAGATACCACCAGAAAAGGAAATTACAGGCCAATGTCTCTCATGAATATAGATGCAAAATTCCTCAACAAAATACCAGCAAAGCCAATCCAACAGCACATTAAAAGAATTATGCACCATGATCAAGTGGGATTTATCCCTGGTATGTAAGGCTGGTTAAACACAAAATCAATTAATGTAATACACCACATTAACAGAATAAAGGAAAAAAACCACATGATCATCTCAATTGATGCAGGAAAGGTATTTGTCAAAATCCAGCACTGCTTCTTGATAAAAACACCTAGAACACCAGGAATAGAAGGAAACTTCCTCAACATGATAAAGGGCATATATGAAAAAACCCACAGTAACATCCCACTTAATGGTGAAAGATTGAACGTATGTTCCTCCAAGATAAGGAACAAGACAAGGATGCCCACTGTTATTCAACACTGTACTAGAAAGTTCTTGCTAGAACAATTTGGCAAGAAAAAGAAATAAAAGGCATCCAAATGGGAAAGGAGAAGCAAAACTTTCCCTATTTGCAGATAATATAATCCTATATACAGAAAATCCTGAAAAGTCCAAAACAAAGCTCTTAGAACTAACAAAAGTATTCAGCAAAGCAGCAGGTACAAGATCAACATCCAAAAAGAAGTGTGTTTCTATATAAAAGCAATGAACAATCAGAAGAAGAAATTAAGAAAAAAAATTATACTAGGAGCAACTAAAAGTAGCAACTAAAAGAATCTAGGAATAAATTTAACCAAGGATGTAAAGGACTTGTACACAGAAAACAACAAAACGTGGCTAAAAGAAATCAAAGATGACCTCAATAAATGGAAGGACACTTCTTGTTCGTAGATTGGAAAACTAAATATTGTTAAGATGACAATCCTACCCAAAGCAATTTATAGCTAATACAATCCCACTCAAAACTCCAACAACCTTCTTTGAAGAAATGGAAAAGCCAATCATCAAATTTACATGGAAGAGTAAGGGTCCCCAATAGGAAAAGCCATCTTAAAAAAGAAAACTGCACTTGGAAGACTCACACTTCTTCTGAATCTTAAAACTTACTACAAAGCCACAGTAATCAAAACAGCATGGTACTGGCAAAGGACAGACATAAAGACCAATGGAATTGAACTGAGAGCTCAGAACTCTCCCATTTATAACGAACTGTTTTTGTTTTTTTAAGGTACCCGCGGCAGGGATTGAACCCAGGACCTCATATGTGGGGAGCTGGCCCTCAACCACTGAGCCACATCGGTTTCCCTGAGTTGATTTTTTCGTGTGTTTTGCTTGGTTGTTTGTTTTCTTTTCTTTTTTTTTTTCAGGAGGTACCGGGAACTGAACTTAGGACCTCCAATGTGGGAGGTGGGCGTGCAACAGCTTGAGCCACATCTGCACCTAGGCAAACTGATTTTTGACAAAGGGGCAACAACCCGTCAATCAGGAAAGAGTAGTCTCTTCAACAAATGGTGCTGGGAAAATTGAATCTCTACTTGAAAAAAAAAGAAAAAAAAGAAGGTGTACCAGAAAAAAAAAAAAAAAAAAAAACTCAAAATGGATCAAAGATCTAAATACAAGAGCAAGAACTACCAACTCCTTGAAGAAAATATAGGGAAGAAGCTAGCTTCAGGACCTTGTGTCAGACAATGGTGTTTTTTTTTTAGATTTTACACCCAAAGCACATGCAACAAAAGGAAAAATAGATAAATGGGACCTTTTCAAAATTAAATACTTTTGCACAAAGGAACACTCATTCATTGCTGGTAAGACTGGAAAATGGTGCAGCCACTGTAAAAAACAGTTTGGCGGTTCCTCAGAAAGTTATGTATAGAATTATTATATGATCCAGCAATCCCACTACTAGGTATATACCCAAAAGAATTGGAAGCAGGGACTCAAACAGATATTTGCACACCGATGTTCAGAGTGGCATTATTCACAACTGCCAAGAGATGGAAGCAACTCAAGTGTCCTTCAACTGATGAACGGATAAACAAAATGTGGTATATACATACAATGGAATATTATTCAGCCATAAAAGTGATGAAGTCCTGATACATGCGACAACATGGATGAACCTTGAAGATACCATGTTGAGTGAAATAAGCCAGACACGAAAGGACAAACAAATATTGTATGGTCTTACTGATAAGAAATAATTAAGATAAGCAAACTCATTGAGTCAGAATCTAGAATATAGTTGTTGCAGTTTGGTAGTTTGATGTAATTACGAATTCCAAAAATAGACATTGGATTATGCTTGTAAACTGGTCTGCTAATCTGGGCATGATTAAGTTATGATTAGGGCGTTAACTGGGCCATGTCAGTAGGGCATTGAGCCCCACCCCTTGGTGGGTGGGGAATAAAATATAAAAGGCATGGCAAAGAACAGTGTTGGAGCAGTTTTGATGTTGGAGTTATGGTGAGGAAGGACAGAAGGCCCGGGGATAGAAACGAGCCATTCGCCTGAGAGTTCACAGCTGGCCTTGTGGAGAGAAGCAAAGCCTAGAGAGCCTCATAGTCTACAGCTGACCTTGTGGAGGAAACAGAGGAGCTAAGCCCGGAGAGAAATGGAGCCCCGGGAAGAGAGGAACCCAGGAAGCCTGAACCCTGGCAAACGTCAGCTGCTGTCCTGCTCTAGCACGCGGAAATGGACTTTGGTGAGGGAAGAAACTTATGCTTTATAGCCCGGTAACTGTGGACTTCTACCCCAAATAAATACCCTTTATAAAAACCAACCGATTTCTGGTATTTTGCATCAGCATCCCTTTGGCTGACTAATTACAATACTTTACCAGGGACTGGGTTGATGGTAGGGAATGGAGAGTTAGACTTAAAATGTACAGGGTTCCTATTTGGAACCACAGAACAGTTTTGGCAATGGATGGTGATGATGGTAGCACAACCCTGTGAATGTAATTACTAGCACTGAAATGTGTGAATGTGATATAAGAGGAAATGTTAGGTTGTAATAGAATTTTAAAAATTAGTGGCGCTGCATCACACAGGCAATGAACCCTAAGTTGAACTATGGTCTGTAGTTAATAGTATAATTATAAAAATATGCTGTCATCAGTTGTAACAAACATTCCACACCAATCAGGGTACTAGTGGTAGGGTGGGGTGTGGGAGTTTGTGTTTTGTGCATGATTGTTCTATAAACCCACAATTTCTCTAATAAAAACAAATAAATAAATAAACTGTGCATGTACACACCCAGAGAGAAAGAGAGAGACGAAAAAGGAAAGCTGTAAGCAGGGGTTTCTGACTGTTCAACTTTTAACCAGAACTAATTTGGCAATTTTCAGTGGTCACCCACAATGAGATCCTATAAACAGCTCTAGCCTTCTTCATGTGGTAGAATCCTTCTAATTATAATAATACCAAGCTTAAATTTTATCTTTGCTTTAATCCTTCTTTAGCTTCTCACACAGTCATCTTTATTTCTATGTTTATACCGATCACACTGAATTGTAAAGTTTGGTTTCTATGTAAGTCTTCCCTATTAAATTCTGAACTTATTAGTGTTTCCATTTTCCTGTGTATTCTACATACATAACATAGTTCCTGGCACAGAGATAGTATTTAATAACTATTTTGTAGGTAAATTAAATTGGAGGAGAGTAGAAAAGATCAGAAGAAGGAGACAAAGCAAGTAGTTAGACAGCTACCAATAATCCTTGATTTTCTTTCTTGTAGCTCAAAATATCTTTTTAAGTAAAAAATTTAGGGGAGCGAGGCGGATGTAGCTCAAGTGGTTGAGTACCTTCTTCCCATGTATGAGGTCCCAGGTTCAATCCCTAGTACCTCCTAAAAACAAATAAACAAAAAAAAACAACACTCATGGGGGAGCAGATGTAGCTCAGTGGTTGAGTGCCTGCTTCCCATGTATGAGGTCCTGGGTTCAATCTCTAGTACCTCCTAAAAAAAAATTAGTTTAAGACTTCTATTTAAAGGGCCTAGAAGCAATGATACCCCTGAAACAAGGAGCACACCAACTGCCAAGACCTTGGTTCCCGACTAAAATAAACCAGGGCTCTTTGGAGAAATATCTGATTTGAGACTGGAATACATAAAGAAAAAGTCAACCCAGAGAATTCTTGCGTCAGAAAGCAAGGAAATGCTCAAACACCATTAGTCAGTCAAAAGGACAAAGGCCACATCTGAGACCATTTAAGTATTTTAAAAAGTAACTGAAAATAGATAAATGGGACCTCTTCAAAATTAAAAACTTTTGTGCACCAAAGGACTTTACCACAAAAGTAAAAATGCAACCTATTCAATGGGAGAAAAGATTTGGAAACCACATATCTAATAAGGGTTTACTATCCAGAATACATAAAGAAATTGAACAATTCAACAATAAAAAGACAAACAACCCAATTAAAAATGGGCAAAAGACTTGAAAAGACATTTTTCCAAACAGGATATACAAATGGATAAAAAGCACATGAAAAGATGCTCAACATCACTAGCTATTAGGGAAATGTAAATCAAAAACACAATGAGGTATCATTTCACACCCATTAGAAGGCTGCTACTAAAAAAAATGAATGGGAGGGGGAGGGGTGCGGTATATGGAAATCCCCAATAATTTTTATGTAATCTAAAGCTTCTTTAAAAATAAAAGATTAACTCAAAAAAAAAAAGGTTAAAAAAACTGAAAATTACAAGTAGTTGGGCAAGATGTGGAGAAATAGAAACACTCATTCATTGCTGGTGGGCACGTAAAAATGTACAGCCACTGTAGAAGACAGTTTGGCAGTTCCTCAGGAAGCTAAGTATAGAATTTCCATATGACCTGGCAATCCCACTACTAGGTATATATACCCAGAAGAAAAAGGAGATGACAATAAGAGGGTAGAGTGGGGAAAGAAAATCTGTTCTTTATAGAATAATGCCGGTAAATAAATGTAGAACAAATGACCGAATTAGAAAATCACCATCTTGGAAACCCCAATGTAAAAACTGATTCAAGGAAAAAAAACAAAAACAAACAAAAACAAAAACAAAAAACAATCAATAGATGCTAAAGCTATTAGGTGTAAAGTTATTAAGGAACAGAAAATACACATGGGGCCAAATTATTACCCCCACAGATTATCTGGCAATTACAAAGGGAAAAATTTATCTCTAAAATGTAGGTATCTGGCTGTTACCACCTGAACAAAATCATCAAATACAGATAGCAGCAGGAAACACTGGATATTATATGAGTCATGAAATAATAGAATATGAAATAAACTTCATCACCTATGAATTATTCGCGCCAAACATGCTAAATCCAATCTGATTTCAGTGGAGGATGATGATTGTGGTTAATAGTACAAATAAAAGAATGTCCCTCTATTAGAAGGTGTTAAGAATATGGAGCTACATGGGAAAGGTACAACTAATATAATGTATAGACTACAGTTAACAGTAATATTGTAATATTTTTGCAACAATGGCAAAGAATCAATGCTAAGGGTCAATAAAGGGAGGGTATAAGGGGGTATGGCCTTTTTCCTTTTGGAGTAATGAAAACGTTCTAAAACTGACTGAGGCAATGACAGCACAACTCATAGGAAAATGAGAGCCACTGCATACACACTTCAAATGGTTTGTATAAAGCGTGCAACTGTGTAACAAAGGGAATCCTGTGGTGGAAGATGAACTGTGGTTAACAGAACAAATATGAGAATGTTTTCTCAAGGACTACAACACATATTTAATACTAATACAGGGTGTTAATAATTGAATAGGTTGGTGGGAAAATACACCAAATATAAGATATGGGCTATAGTTAGTAGTAATATTTTGACAATGCTCTTTCATAGTTTGTAACAAATGTTTCACAACAATGCAAGGTGTGGGTGGTGGGGTGATGTGTGCGAGCCCTGTATGATAATATGTGTGTTTGTTTTGTAAGTTCACAACGATTATGATACACTTGTTTATGTATGTCCATGTATGAATGATATACTTCAATAAAATTAAAATATCTATATAAGATTATATATGAGAATATGAGATTTTATATATATAAGGGTATATATATAAGAATATTATATAAGATTCTGAGAGAAGGGAGAGGGAAGAATAGGTGCAACGTGCGGGCATTTTGGGGACACTGGAATTGTCCTGCATGACACTGCAATGATGGATACAAGCCATCATACATTTTGACAAATCCTATAAAGTTGTGTGGGGCAAAGTGTAAACTATAATGTAAACTATAGTCCTTGGCTAGTACAATGCTTCATTATGTGTTCATCTATTGTAACAAATGTACCATATTAATGAAAAATGTTGTTAATATGAGAAAGTGTGGGAGGGGGAGGGGGTGGGTATATGGGAATCCCCTATATATTTTATGTAACATTTATGTAATCTAAAACTTCTTTTAAAATTAAAAAATATTTAAAAAAACAAAAAATATAAGAATACAATGGGCAATTATTCTAAAATACAGTATCAAAATTCTTTTTAAAATTGTAATATAGTAATACTCTTGCTTATTGTGAATCTAATAACTGCCTTAATGTCAAAGCAATAAATGAAATAAATGCTATTTCAAGATGTCTGCAACAATTTAATGTGATATGAAAACACCTCAGATTTCTATTGTGGCAAAGTTACAGGTACTGCTAATGCCCCTGTGGAGGGTTTCCTACATTCATAATCAATGGAAATGCTAAAGCTCATTTAGAGCAGGATTTTTCAACCTCAGCACTACTGATATTTTGAGCTGTATAATTTTGTTGTGCAGAAGTGTGCTGGTCATTGCAGGATTTCTGCAGTACCCCACTGATGCCATTAGAAACCCACACAAACTGCCACGGACAGGGCAAAAGCCGCCACGGGCAGGG
>PVKH010046775.1:0-10361 GCA_004027955.1 Chaetophractus vellerosus | reverse complement strand
AACGACGAGCTGGGAAATTCTCTCCGAATGTTGAAATCAGTTCCCTTTTATAAGCAGTCAACTGAATGGATAGCAGCGTCATCCATTCTTCATCCAATCTTGCTGATTGATGCAGATGCAATTAGCCCCAGGCTTGCTGGACCCAACAGCTGGGCACAATTACCTGGCCGAGTTGACACATTAGCCTAGCCATCACAGTGACTGAAGAATAGGGTACATTCTACAGTAAAACAGTCAGGATCAGCTAAGATATATAGGAACATCTTATATGGGGCTGTACACATTTCAGCCTTGGTGCTCTCCTTTGGATGATATATTTTTAGCTTTTATGGTCTGTGCCTAAATTGTGAAAATTCTATATAGGGAATCAATAAATTTAGTTATATTTTAATTGACTTAAAAATACCGCTCGGGGCCGGCTTGATAGCCCAGTGGATAGGGCGCCGGCATACCACATGGGAGGCCCTGGGTTCGTTTCCCGGGGACCTCTCCTAGCGGGCAGACCGCCTTGAGAATGGCAAGCCTCCATGGGCGGGCCGGAGCCGCCGTGGGCAGGGCAAGAAGCTGCCACGGACAGGGCAAGAGCCGCCACGGGCAGGGCAGGTTGCCCGCGGATGGAGCGCAGCCAGCCACCCGCGAACTGAAGCAAGCGCCGGCCGTGAACGGACGCAGAGACCGCCCACAAGCGGGGAAAGCCGCGCCTGCGCAGTGACCACTCTCGGTGTGTCGCCGCAGCGGGGGGAAGGGGAGATATGTAATAAAATAAACAAATCTTTAAAAAAAAAAATACTGAAAACAAGGCCTTAAAAAAAAAATACCGCTCAATTCCATTGAAATGGTTAGTTCTATAGCCCACTGTATACATGTTTTCACTAATGCTGGACCAACTTTTGCCCTTTGGATCAATGACATGAAAGTTGAAGCTCATATAGTGCAATGATTACCTGTGTAACTTTTATCCTTTATATTAATATTTTGGGCCAATAGCCATCACTTGCACAGATCTATAAATATGTGTACTTATGCCTACGGGGAGTTGGAAAGCCCTCTTGAGACCTTTGATTTTCTTTATTTACCCAAAGCACTTCCCTAGAAGGTAATGGAGTCATTACGGAGAAAGTCAGCTGATTGGGTCTTCGGTGAGTTAATGTTGCACAACTAAAGGGTGGTACAATTTCTAGTGCTCCAGGAATAGAACACAGATTACTACAGATTTCTTTTCTCGATCTCTGCTTTTATGTGGACTTTCTCTTAATTTTTAAGTGGGGACTTTTTAAAGTTGCAGTCCCCATTAGGTTTTTTTTTTAAATGTGCATTTGTTTTATTATTTCTGAAGACTAAACATGAATTTTTTAATCACTGGACTCATTCATTAACATGAGGAAAATTTACAAAATATAGAAAGACATGAAAAAGAAATAAAAACTACCCCAAATTTCTCCATCCAGAGATAACAACCCTTTACCTTTTCATATATTTATTTTGTTCTTTTAATGGAATGCATATATATGTACATTATTTTTACAAAAGTAGGATATCTTATGTAGTCTCATTTTATTCACTTGAATGGTATAAAACTACATTTTGAATAGTTTTATAATAGTAAATCTTCATGTCATTTTATTTGAAGGCTATCTAATATACCATCATATTAAGGATCATACTTTATTTAACTAGTTTTCCATTGTTAGACATTCTATTTTGGCTACCCTAAACCATTCTAATAGATCGATATATCTTTGTATTGAACCATGATTATTTCCTTAGGATAAATGTCAAGATCTGATATTTCTGGGACAAATGTAGTATTCATGCTTTTAAGACTTTGGATATTTATATTAATATTTTTCCAGAAATATCTATTTTACAGCTTCACCCAGTGTGCCTAACAGTGACTATCCCTACATACAATCAACTTGTTGGTCGTGTCCATGCAACTATTCAAACTCTAGCCCATGTATCAGCTTTACGGCTTGGAAGAGTTTCACCCAATGTTGAACTCCAAAGATGGCCCCTGAATGCTTTAAGTCAATTATCAAACTGCTATCTCCTTTTCCACAGAGACTGGTTCAGACATAGACATTTAACACATGACTAGCCCAAATGGCAGGTAGCCTTTTCATAACCATGGTGATTGGTTAAGGAATGGGTACATGACCTAAATTTATCCAATCATAATGGATCCCAGGATTGTTTTCTGGTTGAGAGAAGAGAAGCTCTCTTTTATTCTGAATAGGTGTGGTATGAAGCTGAGTCCTGGAGTTACTGTATCTATTTGCCTCATGAGGGTAGCCAGCTTTAGCATAATGCTGATAAATAGGAGAAAGGATCCAAAGAATTACAGAGAATTCAAGCTTGATCACTTATTAAACCATGCCTGAAGCTGCCTTTCTAAAATTGATTCTTTAAATTTCAAGGGCCAATGAATTTCTTTCATTGTTTAACTTATTTTGAATCAGTTTTTGTGTTATTTGTAACTAAAATCATTTGAACTAATGTGTAATATCCTTTAAACACAATATTTTTTCTATATTCAAAATTATAGCTTATTATGTCCTTTCGTTCGATATGCAAGGCTAAACATGTTTTCATATATTTATTACCCCATTTGTATTCCATCTTTTTTGATATCCTCATACCTTATGCTTGTTTTTTATTGGGTATTCATGTTTTTTTCTTGAAGAAAAAAGGAAGTAAGGAAACTTCTAGTCATACTCATGGAAACATTTTCCATTTTAACTATTTGTTTTCACATTTGAATATTGTTTTAAGATGCCCAGAAGTCTTTAAGTTTTTTACAGTGGAATCTGTTACTTTTGTCTTTCACAGATTCTGCTTTTGCTCATATCCTGAAAAAGTCCTTTTTCACTCTAAAATAAGAGTGCTATTTCCTTATATTTTTCTAGTTCTATTTTTTCATAGTTTTCACATTTAAATCTTCCATTAACTTGAAAATTATTTTGGCATATGGTATATGGAAAGGCTGAAACTTTACTTTCTTCCAAATAGTGACAATCAGTAAATTTTTGAGGCAAAATAATCTTCAAATATAAAAGTATCAAGAAACCATTTGTTGTTTTGTTTTCCTTAAATTTATTCCATGGAAGGTAGGAAAAATTTTCCTCACAGCTTTGTTATTCAAGGTGTGATTTTTACAGTTCATTTTGTTGTTGTTGTTGTGGCAACTTTTAATCTACACTGGTTTTTCTTGCCCATCTGGGGGTGTTGGTGCTTTGACTAAGATTAGATGTTTCTATGGCTGCAGATTACTTTTTTTTTTTTAAGGAGATTGCCTTTATTTTTAAGTCCTCACACAAAAGACCTAGCAACTAGCTCACTGTGCCCTATAAATATCATTTCACCAATACTTTGTAGTCTACATTAAACAGGAAGTGGAGAACCAGGAACTGAAAAAAATATAGTTGCCCTAAATCTGCTGTTCAGAGATTAACACCAACAAAAAGGACCATGACAGTTCTTTACTTTTTCTTTGAATTGCAATCTTTTATGTTCTGATCACATAGAGAAGGGAAAAGAAGTTTAAGGCCATATGGAGACTTTTCAGACAAAAAGTTTTTAGAGGACTTTGGTACAGAGCAGCTCAATAAGGTGAAAAAGATTTAGGCCATCTCTGAAGGCCTGCAGTGAAAACAAGAATGTGGCAAAAAATTAGAGGTTGGGAGCATTTTAGCAGATTTACATAAGGTCTCCAGGGCTGATACTGTCCTTTTACTGCAGGTCTATCTTAATCTAAGTGGACCAAACTGGGCACTGATTCTGCTTTGTATCTGTAGGCTGGTGAATTAAGTAGACTCTCTGTGTGTTCTTGAGAGTATAAGGGTCCTTATGGAAATGATAGTCTAGTATAAATGTGGCAGAGTAAAATGGAATTTTCAAGAGATGCCTTGGGACACTTGAAAGCTTTTTATACATATTTTATAATGTGGGCCTCTAATATGTACATGGCATCAAGAACTAGAACCAGGAGCAATGAGTAGTAGCTATTGCAATTGATTTTGCCTTCTAAATATCATTTCCATCTATCCTACCTATTCATTTATAGGACTACTGTCTTAGTTTAATCCAAGGATTAGCAAACCTTTTCTGTAAAGGTCTGGATACTGAATACTTCAGGCTTTGCAAGTCATATGGTCTCCGTTGCAACTGCTCCACTCTGCCATTGTAGCATGGAAGCAACCATATACGATTTGCAAACAAATGTTTGTGGCTGTATTCCAGTAAAACTTTATTTTCGAAAACAGGTGGTCGGCTGGATTTGGTCTGTGGGTTTTAGTTTGCTAACTCCTGATTTAGACTTTTAACATCTCACCTGAGTTGTAATGGCCCTCCTTGCTCACTTCATTTCAGTTCCATAAGCATTTATTGTTTTAGGCACTCATAATACAAAGATAAATAAGACAAGGTCCCTGTCTTTGAAGAGCTCACAGTCCCTAGGAAACAGAGAGATATGAAAGTCAACCTTAATGCAATGAGAGAGGGTTGTTCTCTGCCTTGCTACCAGGATGGGCTTTCTATACAAGATGTCCATTTCACTCTTGGGCTGAAATATATTTAGTGTTCCTTATGACATTGTAACTCCTCTGTGAAGCATGCAGGTCTTTCATTATCTGGGTTTTCCTATCTTCCTTGACTCATCATGTCACTCTGCACATTCACCCCTTAAGTTCTAACTACAATAAACCCATGCTAGCTACTACAACAATACACACCATCGTGCTCTTTTATGCTATGTGCCTTTGCATATGCTATCTTGGAGTATCTTTCCTTTATTCCTTCACATCCAAAAACAGAGAAAGAATTTCTGATCTATGCTATCCATAGGTTGTAATGGGTAGCTTTGTTAGATGGAGGAAGGGTGTAGTGGTAATTTCTTTTTCACTGAAAGTATCCAAGCTGAGATTTACTGAACCCTTGGCAAATCTATCAGATGCTGTTGAATCCCTGCCCAGATTCCATTTTCTATGTCCATTTTCTGGTTGCTGTAGGCAATGGCTGCTAAGGGCACACACCTACACAATTTTTTCTGAGGCTTTCCCTTGGCTGATGGGAGGTACCTTACCTGGACATGCCAGGAAAGTTTTTCTCCCCATTTCCTCTGGCATAGCTCGTTGCCAATGACTGCCCATTGTTGTGGGGGTCTAAAAGCCCAGAACCCTTGCCTCTGGGTGGCACAAACTCTATGGTTTAGTTCCTGCACCAGAGCTACCCATGGAATCAACCTGAGGCCAGAATTCTCCTGAAACCACATCTATGCCTAGTTTCTTCTCTGCTCTATTGTACTTCTGTCACACCCTTACAGATTTCTTTTGAGAGCACTTCCTCAATAAATTACTTGCAAAAGAATCCTGAGAAGGGCAATGAGATTAAATAATGTTTAAGAGCTCTTATCAATCTGAGAAACCATGATTCTGAATGTGAACAGAAGTCTTTGCATGGTTTGGTTAAGAACATAAATTTTGAAATCAAATAGACTTGGGATCCAATCATATCTCTATCATGTGTCACCTTAACATTCTTGGTCTCTATAGTTTTCAATTTCCTTATCAGTAAAATGGGGAAAATAATAGTACTTGTTGAAGGTAATCTCTCCAGCACCATGTCATAACCCAGTCCTCAGGGAGCTTGACCATCTTTCCCTTCCACAAGATATCATACCAGTCTATTATATTTATGATATTATGATGTTTAGAACTAGTGAGCAAAAAGTAGCAACTACTCTAGACTTAGTGGTAAGGCATTTGTGTGGCAGAGAGTGGGAGATAAATCCAACATAAATTCAAGGGCTTTCCAACTCAGTCAAATTTCTGGTGTCCAGTGTCATGGGGCCTGTTGTGATATCCTTTCTAAGGTGAAGGATAAGCTGTTGCATCTCACCCCTCCTTCAGCCAAAAAGGCACAATGCTTCCTTGGCCTCTTTGGGTTTTGTAGTCAACATATTCCTCACTTGGGTGTACTACTCCAGCACATTTCTGAATGATCAAAAAAGCCACTAATTTTGAGTGGGTGCTCTGCAATAGGTCCAAACTGCTGCTTCTCTGCCACTTGGGTCATATGATCCAGAAGATCCAATGACAATGGGAGTGTCAGTGGCAATAAAGAGGCTGTCTGGGGCCTTTGGCAGGCCCCTTTAGGGGAATCATAACACAGACCTTAGGGTTTTGGAGAAAAGCCTTGACATTCCCTGCAGATATATACTGTTTTTTTTTTTAAGAAACAACTTTTGACCTACTACTGGGCCTTAGTAGAGAACAAAATCTTAATCAAGGGCTATTAAGTTACCATGAGACCTGAGTTGCCTATCATGAACTGGGTGTTGTCTAACTCATCAAGTCAAAAGGGGCAGGCACAACAGCACTTCATCATAAAATGGAAGCAGTATATATGAGATAGTGCTTAAGCAGGTCTTGAATGCACAAGTAAGTTACATGAGGAAGTGGCTCAAATGCTCATGGTCCCCACTCCTGCAAATTACCTTCTCTTTTCAGCCCACAGATGAGGCTTCTTCGGGGAGTTCCTTAGAGTTGACTGACTAAGGAAGAGAAAAATTAGGCCTGGTTTAAAGATTATTCCCAAAAGTGGACAGCTACAGCACTATAGCCCATTTCTGGGACATCCTTGAAGGATGATGATGAAGGAAAATTCTACCAGTGGATGGAACTTCAAGCAGTGCACCTGGTTGTTTATTTTGTTTGGAAGGAGAAATGGCCAGAGGTGCATTTGTATACTGATTTATTGGTTGTTGCCAATGGTTTGGCTGGATGGTCAGGGACTGGGAAGGAACATGATTGGAAAATTGGTGACAAAGAGGTCTGGTGAAGATACCTTTCAGAGTGGGCAAAAAAAATCATGAAAATATTTATGTCCCACATGAATGCTCATGAGAGGGTGACTTTAGCAGATAGAGATTTTAATAATCAAATGAGTAAGAAGACCCATTCTGTGGGAAACAGTAGGCCTCTTTCCTCAACCAATCCTATCATTGGCAAGGGGCTCAAACACAAAATGGTCATGGTGGTAAAAATGGAGGTTATGCGTGGGCTCAGCAACATGGACTTTCCCTCACCCAGGCTAACCTGGCAACAGTCACTGCTATGTGCCCAGTTGCCAGCAGCAGAGACCAACATACTGTCCCTGATATGGCACCATTCCCCAAGGTGATCAGCTTTCTACCTGGTGGCAGATTGATTTCATAGGACTACTTCCATCATTGAAGAGGCAACATTTTTATTATAACCGGAATAGAGACATACTATGGATATGGGTTTGTCTTCCCTGCACACAATGTTTCTGCAAAAACTGCCATTCATGGACTTACTGAATGCCTTACCAACTGTCATGCTATTCCACACAGTATTGATTCTAGTCAAGGAACCCACTTCAGAAAATGGAATGGGCACAAACTCATGGTATTCACTGATCTTACCATGTTCCCCATCATCCTGAAGCAATTGGATTGATAGAATGGTGAAATGGCCTTTTGAAGACTAAATTATGGCACCAATTAGGTGTCAATACTTTGCAGGGCTGAGGCAATTTTCTCTTGGAGGCTGTGTATGCTCTATATCAGTATCTACTCTATGGTCCTGTTTCTCCCATGGCCAGGATTCATGGGTTCAGGAATCAAGGGGTAGAATTGAGAGTCACCATTCACTATTATCCCTGGTAATCCACTAGGGAAATTTTTGTTCCCTGTCCCTGCAGCCTTAAGATCTGCTGGTCTACAAGTCTTGGTTCCAAAAGGGACACAGCAACGATTCCATTGAACTGGAAGTTAAGACTGCCACATGACTAATTTGGACTCCTCATGCCTCTGCATCAACAGACAAAGAAGGGAATTACTACACAGGCTAGGTGATTGATCTTGACTATCAAGGGGAAATAGGATTGCAACTACACAGTGCAGGTAAAGAAGAGTTTGCCTGGAACACAGGAGATCCCTTAGGGCCTCTCTTAGTACTACCATGCCCTGTAATTAAAGTCAACGGAAAACTGCAACAACCCAATCCAGGAATGGCTACCAATGGCCCAGATACTTCAGGAATGAATGTTTGGGTCACCCCAACAGGCAAAGAACCATGGTCAGCTAAAGTGCTTACTGAGGGTAAAGAGATTATGGAATGGGTAGTGGAAGATGGTGGTTATAAATGCAAGCTATGATCATGTGACTAGTTATAGATATGAGGACTAAAGGTTATGAATATTTCCTCCTTGTTTTGTCATAAGTATGTTTGTATGTATACATAAAGCAAGCATCTTTGTTTTCTTAACTATGTTATCCCCTTATCACATAACATAAGTTGTCATATGATATGAAGTTTAAGAGTGAGTAATACCTAAAGGCTTGCACCCTCTCCTGCGGAGAGTTAGTACACTTTTGGTTGTACACAGGATAGTTGAGTATTTTTAGATTAAAATATGTCTATTATTGTTTTTATTCAGAGATTAAGTATTGTTTATGAAGGTGTGTATGGCAGCCAACTTGAGAAGTTGGCATTGTGATGGTTAAGTTCAAGTGTCAACTTCGCCAGGTTAAGGTATTCAGTTCTTTGGTCAAGCAAACACTGGCCTGATTGTTACTGTGAGAATATTTCATGGACTTAAACCATCAGTAAGTTGATCGCATTCATGGCTGATTGTATCGACAATCAGTTGAAGAGTTTGCCTTCAACAATGAGAGAAGTCTCATCCAATTAGTTGTAGGCTTTAAAAGGAAAGGTGATGATTTTGTAGCCAGAAGAGAGATTTTCCATCTCTACTAGCTAGCTAGCTTCTCTTGGAGAATTAATTAAAAACCTTCATTGGAATTCCCAGCTTGTGGTCTGCCCTATAGAATTTGGACTTGCCCATCCCAACAGTCATGTAAGACAATTCTTATAAAAACTTCTAATATTTACATATATCTCCTGTAAGTTCTGTTTCCCTAGAGAACCCTGACTAATACTGTACCTAATTCAAAAAGTTGTGAGAATTAATAGAAATAATGCATATAAATTTATCAGTATCTGGCAAAATAAAATTATATATATTATTATTATCATTATTTTCCAAAGAAGAAAATGTAAATGTATTATTTTTCTTTGTTTATTTTAAATACAGTTGGTAAATTTCCTGAACAAAGTAATGGAAACTGTGAAAAATGCATGTTTGCATTATCTTGTGCTTGATAAATATATTGATTTCTCCATTGAGGATGGCCTTGTTTATGTACTTCTAGCCTGACATATAGTGGGTGTCTATTCAATATTTGTTGCTGAATATAAAGACATATTGAACTAAAAAGAAATTCGAATTCTTGAGTAGTCAGTAAGTCTTATAAAAAATTCAACTAATGATAACTGGATTTATGAAATTAGAAAGAAATATCCAGTCCATTCCAACAAGTCTGTTTTAGTTATGTTGCACATATTTGACCCATGTGAATCACACTTCCCTTGAATGTCCAAATAACAATAGTCTGATCCTCAAATATCTTGAATTCAAAAGTCCAACCATTTTACCAGATTCCCAACACCAATTATTTCTTGAAACATGTGGTGAGTGCATATATTTCACAAAACTGTCCTGGTTATTGTTTGCCATTTCATCCAGCTGCCTGACTGTGTACCTTTTGTCCAGTCTTCTGCATATAACTCATTGGAGTCTCGAGAGTAGTTACTATATCCCCTTAAGTACTTTGCTACAAGTGTGGGCACAAGTCCATTCCTTATTTTCTCACAGTATAGTTTGTCTATGCTGTCACGTCCAATTTAGGTATATGGAAAGTTTGGGGATGACTGAAGATAATTAACAACTGTGGCAGATTGTATTTCCCTGTACCCAAAGATGGCTATCCCATCCTACATATTCTTCTTACAAAGTGTATTTGTTTTCTATTGCTGCATAACAACTTACCACAGACTTGTGGCTTAAACAACACCCTTTTATTATCTCTCAGTTTCTGTTAATCTGTGCATAGTTTAGCAGGATTATCTGCTTCAGGGCCTCACTAATCTACTGTCAGATGTTGACAGGACTACAGTCTCCTCTGAGGGTTTGGCTGTTCTACTTCTATGTTCACTCAGGTTGTTGTCAGAATTCAATACCTTGAGACCATAGGACTGAAGCCCTCAGCAACTCTGGGCCCCCTGCAATTCCTTGTTATATGGGTGTACCCTTAGGTGGTTTACATCATAGCAACATGCTTCTTCATGACCAGCAAGAGAATCTCTCTACAGTGTTTTAAGATGCAGTGTTAGAAAGCATAACATAATCCTGGGAGTGATATATCATCATCTTTGCTAATCAAGGAAGTGACATTTTACCACCATTGCCATTTTCTCTTGGTTAGAAGCAAGTCAGAG
>PVKH010046774.1:0-10358 GCA_004027955.1 Chaetophractus vellerosus | reverse complement strand
TAGAGTCATTTATAATTTCCCTATACATGGCTCTTCTGCCCCTTTTATTTGAACCTATAATTAACATTATACTTGTCAAATATTCATCCCAGAGACTTAAATTTTTAGTCTGTTCATATGCAAGTTGAGCCCTGAATCTCAGCAGAAATGCAACACCTACTCTTCAGTTCATTGGACTCGCCCAAGACAACAAACACAAGGATGATGATGGACAACCCCCATCCCCCAAAATAGAAAGTATCCACAACTGCAAACAAGACAGTTCCATCCATCTGCTACATGGGATTCAATCAGAGACAGAGTGGGCATCACCATCCCCAAATCCTCAATATTGAGGCATGAACAAACAGACGGGAAGAATGCAACTATGGACTATAATAAATGTATTATTATTCTAGCAGTGGAAGAACTTGTATCACTGATATAAAAGTAGCAGTCACCAGAAGTTCTGAGGGGAGAGAGAGGGAAGAATAAGTGTCCTGCATGATATTGCAATGATGGATACAGGGCATTAAACATTTTGTCAAACCTATACAATTGTGTGGTACAAAGTGTAAACTATAATGCAAACTATAGAACATGGTTAATAGCAAAGCTTCAGTTAGTGTTCAACAATTGTAACAAATGTACCACACTAATGAAAGATGTTGTTAATGGGGAAAAGTGGGGAGGGTAGGTATATGGGAACTTCCTATATTTTTGATGTAACATTTATGTAATCTAAAGCTTCTTTAAAAATAAAAAAATTAGAAAATATATAGTTCTTTCCCCATCTGCAAAGCAAGAAAAAGTTGTCTGTGTTTTGGACCAGCTAGGGCTTGACTCCATCTCCCTGCCCCATAATAACCAATATACATTCCAAGGGCAGAGTGGCTCTTTGCATCCTTGAATGTCAAGGGGGCATAGGAAGCTGCAGAGAAAGGAAAAGATGTGAGAGGAGAGCAGTGTGGGCTTTATAGTTTTCCATGAAATTTCTTTGGAGAAATAAGAATTACAGCCTGCTCCTTATTTCACAGGGAAAAAAATTTCACCTTCTACACAGAGAAGCACCCACTTCAGTTGAGCTGGATTTGACCACATATTTCCACAAGATAAGGAATTTGGCTGGAGCCATGCATAATGTCGTGCTCCCAACCCCCTGCCCACTCATCTTAATATGTGAATGACAATTTATGGAACTATTCAAGAATGAAGATGATCAAGTCAAGACCATGAAAATAGTGAGAAAGATAATAATTGTTATAGGTAGAATATGGAAACTTAACCTTTGGATAACTGGTGGTCTTCCAGGAAACATGGAGCACATAGGATAGTAGTAATAATCAAAGGTGAAAAAAAAAAAGAAAGAGAAATCTTTGTAGAGCTGAAGAATAAGCTAATAAGCTGAGGTTACAATTTAGTATTTATTAGGTCTAGATAAAATTCATGAAGGGACACAAAGATATAGAACTACACTGGTTAAAATAATTGAATTTCAAGTATAAAGGGAAAAAAAGTGAACATTTTTTCCTCTTTATACACACAAACCCTGAATATTAAAATTCTCTATCTGTATTCTGGTCCTAAGGTTTTGTTCATATGTCATCATAGAATGAGCCATTTTATCTGGAAATGACTCAAGTGGAAGTATCTATACACTATTTTGGGGGGTGAGGAGCAAGATAGAGCAGGAGATGGTTAATACAATGTGTTTACATAGAAGAAGAGATAGATTCATAAGGGGATTTGCTTCAGAGGGAACAGGGCACGAACCAAAATGTAGGGAGCTGAGAAATCCAAGTGGATCTTTTATACCCCTCTTCTCTAAATAACCAAAAGCTCCTAAAGTGGCTTGAGAAATAAAGGACAAAAAAAAATATTTGTAAAAAGGTTAAGTTGGATTTTAACAGGAGAATGTAAAGTTTTTCTCTAAATGTCTTTTCACTTTTCCAGGACAGGTCTTTATAAGCTGCAGGCCTGTGGCCATTTTCCATTTCTCTACCCTTGCTTTTTCCAAGAAAAATCCGAGATAAATCCTCTGGATGATAAGGTAGAACTGGATATTACCTGTGATATTCAGAAAGATACTGCCTATAAAAAAGTTTAATGTAAATAATGGCTAGACTTAAGTCTCATCAAGATTTAGAAAGAAAAATGGGTTCCCTGAGTGGACAGTCACATACTTGGCCAATTTTCCTCATCAAAATAAACCATTTTCCTGTATACTTGTTTCTGTAGCCTTTTCAAATCATTTATGCCTGAATTTGTTTTCTGGATTGAGATTCCCTTGTCCTAGAATCTGAACATCAATAGTATAACATCTCTGTTAAAATGCTGATATATCTCACAGTCTAATCTCCTTTGCTGCCTCCTGGATTTGATCTACATACTGTGAGAAGACTGCATGAGATAAGGAGAAATTTTGGTCAGAAACTATCCCTATCCATGGTCCAAATAAGTAGTTTCCATGAACAATATCGATCTGAGGCAGGATAGAATAGGAACCCAAGGAGGAGAGGCAGAAACCCTAATAAAATTCCACACAAACACCACCCAGTAGAGAAAACTAAAGCAGCATCCTACTGGACTCATGCATACAAGTTGTGCGAATGCATCCTATACTATTCACCCAACCACGTAGAAGCGGCTCTGGCAACTTGCACCGGCTGACATGCACAAACAAGTCATAGTAATGCAGCCTATATTATCTGCCCATCCACTGTGGAAGTGGCTCTGGCAGCCTGTGCCTGCTGATGTGCACAAACAAGTCATGGGAATGCAGCTTGCAATGTCCACCCAACAGAAAAAGGAGAAAAACAGGATATTCCCACACTACCCTCCTATGTTTATAAGACCCTCATATAGTAAATTCCAGCACGTTTCAAGAACAATAGCCAGGAGCCAATTACCAGCAGACACCAACCACTAAAACTTAAACCACCCAATAAATTTTCCCCACTTTGTCCTAAACACTCCAATCCTAACCCCAATGATAGCCAATAAAACCAGAAGCCCCTGGAAAGGCACGCGTCACTTTCCTGAGAATGCGCACCCATATATCTTGATGGGTATACTTTCCTTATAATAAATTACTTTTCTAACTTTCTCATAACTCTGAGGTGTCTCTGGATTCTTTCTTATGACATAACCAAAAACCTGGAAATCAGTGCCAGCTACAAATTTATGCACTTAATTAACATCCAGTCTTTCAAAAAAATTTTAGTTGACCATATTGGCAATATGTGATCAAGATTGGAACTGCTTTATAGAATGATGATTCATTTCTTTAAGAGCAACATACCAGATGCTTTCTGCAACAGAGATTTTAATGCATAAATCATCAACATCTACGGTATCATGGAATTCAAGGAAGCACTCATTCTGGTAACCACATTACAGTCTACTACACCATTGACATTATTGTGCACAACACTGGGCATTTAACAAAGAAGATACATGGTCCTTGTTTATTTAATTCAATATATTAAATTGTTCAGTGGTTGTTAAAGTGGAAAGATTGCATATAATATGAGAAAATAAATAAAAGAGAGCATCTACCATTAAGGCTTTTAACTATCCCTTGGGTATAAAGTTCTATATGCTGAACTAGCATTATACATGGATATATAGATTTATATGAATATATATATATATATGAATTCAAGGCAGTATGTGTAAACTCTGAAAAGAGTGGTATAGAATGAGTGCTACAGGAGTTTACAGGGAAAGATCATGGAATCCAATTGTGTTGAAGCTTTAAAAAGCCCTTAGAGATCATATAGTCCAATGTTTTGTTTTATAGATGAGTAAACTGAAGCTAGTTCATATACTTTTAAGTAAAAGAACAAGGACCAGAGAATGGATCTCCTGACTCTCAGTGCAATTCACCCCTCCTCACTGGGAATTGACACACTCTCAGAGGCAGATTTCAAGCTGGATCTCAAAGTAACTATGAGAATTAAATGAGAGGATGAGAATGAGAAGTGCAGAACGATTGCTTTCATGTCTTTTTAATTCAGTGAAAAAAGGATATGGAACAGAGGTAGAAATGCAAATGCAAATAGTATCCCATGGTAGGGGCAGAAGATTTGTGCAGGCGACAATTGGAGGTAAGAGGCAACAGGGGAGAAGGTAATGACGCTATCAGGCCTGGCAGCCTAAATTAAGGTGCACAGGCATTATTCAGACCTACAGACTCTCATCAATACACATTTTCCCTAAATGGCCCACCATAACTCCTTCACTTCAGTCACTATCTGGGATTTAGCCCTTCACGTGAAAACAAGCCATAGTGCTCTGCCCACAAGAAAACTTGTACTGTAACTATATTCCTTACCTTGAAAAAATGTTTTTCCCGTATTAGAGAAGTTTCTGACCTTCCCCAATAAATGGGGAAATTTTTGAAAGTGAATTTTCCCAGAGATATATCTATACATATAAAGTTGCCTCTTAAATGAATGGAAAGCAGGGAGAGCCGGCCATGCAGACACAACATTGCAAAATCATTCTTTCAGAGGAATGAAATGTTTCTGTCAAGCTGCTACAGCTTCCCCGCTAAGAATACAAATGCAGAATAACAACAAGCAGCACATAATGGAGGAAAAAGTGGAATCCAAAACAAATACTCAAGTTGAGTAAGGATTGAATGGAAATGCAAATTTTTCAGGGCAAAATCATAAGGTATATTTCTCCTTAAGTTGTCCATTGGATTTGATTTCTCAAAGACTTCAGGTGGGTCCTTTCTGTTGAAGAATTTGGCTTTTCTATTTAGAGGCTATATTATTATAGTGAATTTTTTAGGAGTCTGAGTTTAGCAATCAGACAGCATGGATTTAAATTGTGGCTCTACCACAATTGAAGTTGGGAAAGTTAATTAGTCACTCAGTTTCTTCCTTTGTAAAATGAGGTAATTATGCATTTCCTGGGGACTAAATGAGTTAAAGTATGCAAAAGCTTTGAGAATCATGCCTGAAACATAGCAAGTATTCAATACATGCTAGCTGCTATTATTATTAACATATTATGGTAATTACCAATACATCTTTTAAAAGTTTTGATTTTCTATAATTTACAAATGTTTTGAGAACAATTGGATCAAAAAGGTTTGATATAAACTTCCATCGCCAGGAAGATGGAGTGGACATACTTTCATAAAGTACAACTAAAAACTCTGGTTATTTTACATAAAATAAACATAAGAAGTCTCTCATGTGAAAGAAGAAGACACATCTGCTAGGGAACTCTGGAATTAAGGAATAACAAGATGGTGACCTCCTTGAGTTTCCTTTTTGCCTCAAGTGTCCCTGACATGTGATAGAAGATGAGGCCAGCAGCTCAGAAATGCCAATGGGTGCAAGATAAACCATCAAAAATAAGTAAATAAATAAATGTCCTGTTCTCTCTAGTCTCATGACAAGAAAGGCAGCCTATCAAGACAGAAACGTTTAGACAATAACTTCTCTAAAGCAGCCAGACATCACAGTAAAATCTGTGACCCCACTCTACCCACATCAGCAAAGGCCAAGTGGGGAACACAGACCTCCATCCCTTCCAGGCAATAATGAGGTGCCAGGGTGGTGTCAGAGGAGGCCAAGGATGTAGTTGGGACTTTCATCCTTTCTGGCCAGGACAGAGACCATGTTCCCAGGGGTGTCATGGAGAACAAGTGGAAGCTTAGACTTACTCCCACCTGTCAGTAATGAGATGACTCTCCTACTTCCATCTGGGGTGATGTGAGAAGCCTCATGGAGAGAAATGACTTATAATCATCCATTGGTAATGAAGCCACCACCACTGCAGTGCCCGTGGAGACCAGGTTGGGTGTCAGAACTCCCACCCTCCCAATAGTAATCAGGAGATCCCCAATAGGGTGCCAACAAAGACCAAACTGAGTAAGGAATCAACTTTTATAGCTACTGGATATAACGAGGCAACATCCTCCCTTCCATAGTTGGAGCAGTGACAGAGAAAGCTAACTAAAACAAGAGATGCCATTTGTTGGTGTCCTGATATAGACTTGTGATTCATGCAATGGAAGAAATTACAAAATTATGTGGAGCCAGGGGCCACTGGATTCTTTGGGGGCAGGGAGAGGGAAGGGCAGTTGTAATACGGGGGCTTTTTTGGGACTTGGGAATTGTCTTGGGTGATGTTGCAATGGAGGATATAGGCCATTTTATATCACCATGTATCATGCAGAACTGTGTGGGACAGAGGGTGGTCTACAGTCTGAACTGTGGTCCATGCTTGGTGGCAAAGCCCCAAAATGTGTATATCTATTGCAGGTGATGTGCCACACTGATGAGGGATGTATGTGTGGGGGGTTGTGGGAGGTGTGGGAGGTGGGGCATATGGGTACTCATAAAATTTCTGTGTAACATTTATGTAATTGATGTATCCTAAAAAAAAATTGATTAAAATTTTTTAAAAAATAAAATAAAATAAAATAAAAAGTTTCAGAGCTGCAAAAGAATAACAAAAAATAAAATAAAATAAAATAAAATAAAATAAAACAAGAGATGTCAATAACAGGCAGTCTCCTAACATGATGCAGAAATGCCCATATTTGAATTTTTAAAAAATGACTCATCATGAAATGAGCCAGGAAAATCTCAAACCAAATGGAAAAAGAAGATTAATATGTGCTAATACCTAGATGGCAGAGATGATAGAGCTAACTATCTGAAAAAGATTTGAAGCAGTCATCAGAAAAATGCTTCAGTGAGTAATTACAAACACATTTGAAACCAATGAAAAAAAATAGAAATCCCCAGGAAAGAAAAAACAAAGTCTCATCAAAGAAATAGAAGATATAGAGAAAAACCAAATAGAAATTTTAGAACTGAAAGATAAAATAAACATTTAAAAAGCTCAGTAGATGGGTCTACGTGCAGGACAGAAAGGATAGAAGCAAAAGCAATGAACTTAAAGGTAGAAAATTTGAAATTACCCATTTGAACAACAGAGAGAAAATAGTAATAATACAAAAGCAATTCAATGGAAAAAATTGATTTTTCAACAAAGGACATCCATAATCTCACACCTTACACAAAAACTCAAAATGAATAATGGACTTAAATGTACAAATATAAAACTCTAAAAGTTTTAGAGAAAATTATAGGAAAAAATCTTTGAACTCTATGGCTTGGCGAAGAGGTCTTAGACTTGGCACCAAGGGCAGGATCCATAAATGGAAAAAGTGATAGATTGGGTTTCATTAAAATTGAAAATGTTTGCTCTGTGAAAGTCCCTGTTAAGGGAATGAAAAGACAAGCCATAAAGTGGGAGAAAATATGTACAAACCACATATCCTACAAAGGACTAGTATCTATAATATATAAAGAACTCTCAAAACTCAAGGTAAAAAAGTAAACAATCTAATTAGAACAGGAACAAAAGACATGAAGAGACATTTCACCAAAAATGATAAACAGATGGCAAATGTTATAAGCACAGATTATCGCAACTTTATTTTGTAATAGCTGAAAATTGGAAACAACCCATATTTCTGTCAATGGTTAAGTGGTACATCATTAGCCATTGGGGAAATGCAAATTAACACCATAATTAGATATCACGACACATTGCACACTATTAGAATACCTAAAATAAAAAATAGCAACAACTTCAAATGCTGGCACGGATTCAGAGAAACTAGATCATTCACACATTGTTGATGTAAATGGAAAATGGTACAGACACTTTGGAAAACAGTTTGGCATTTTCTTAAAGTACTAAGCTTGCAATTACCATATGACTCATCAATTGCATTCCTGGGCATTTATCACAGAGAAATGAAGACTTACGTTGATATAAAAATCTGTACATGAATGTTCATGGTAGTTTTATTTCTAATATTCCTAGTTTGGGAACAACCCAGATGTCCTTTCATGGTTGAATGGTTAAACAAACCATGGTACATCCATACCATGGAAGGAATACTATTCAGCAATCAAAACTGAATCAACAACCTAAATGAATCTCTAGAGAATTATGCTGAGTGAAAACAGTTCATCACAAAATATATAAAGTCAATCTTAAATACATTATATTAAATATTATATAATGTACATAATGAAATTATATACTATATGATTCTATTTATATAACTTTTTTTAGGAGGTACTGAGGATTGAACCCAGGACTCCGTACATGGGAAGCAGGAACTCAACCACTTGAGCTACATCCACTCCCCTATAACATTTTAAAAATGACATAGATACAGATATGGAGAATAAATTAGTGGTTGCTAGTGGTTAAGGAGGGGAAAGGACTGGAAGGGGAGTGGTTGTGATTATAAAAGAGCAACATGAAATATTCTAAGGTGATGGAAATGTTCTGTATCTTGATGGTTTCACTATCAATATCCCAGTTGTGATATTGTACTACAGTTTTGAAGGATGTTACCATCGAGGAAAAGTGGTTCTAAGGTACACATGATCTCTCAACTATTTCTTACAATTGAATGTGAATCTACAATTATCTTATCATAAACTTAAAAGTTTATTTTAAAACTTGGAGATTTTGTTATAGCTGTACCTTTATCTTCCATTCAAATTTCTTCCCCATAAATACCTAGGCCAAAACAGGTACCAGGCCAGGGATGGTAACAACTCTACTAAAAAAACAGAAGATATGCTAGAAGGGTTTTTGATGGCAAATATTCAAATCTCAGGCAAGCTTTAGAGAATTTTGGAATAGGAGGTAGATTGGGAATGATTTTTTAAAATCTCTAATCAGGACCAAGATAAAAGATCTTGGATAAAAGAACCATCTTGAGGAATTCATCAGTTCATCTCTCCTTCTATCACACAGAGAACTAATGTATTTCACACCCTCAAGAATTTTAGAGTAATGATTTAGACAAGGAAAACACAAACAATTAAAGAAAAATGATAAGAACTATGGTTGATGTAAGTTCAGCATGGTAATGAAACAAAACGAAGGAAGGTCTAAATTTTTGTTCCTAGTGCCTTTATAGGGTCCTATGGGCATATAACATTTAGCCAAGGGGAGAAGGAGTAGAGGTTAATCCAATGTTCTGTTTGGGAAATTACTAGCTTGCAAGAAATGAGAACTCAAATAAATTCACACCAAGAAGTAGTTATCGGAAAGATACAGGTGAATCCAAGAGGCCTTGGGCCAAGTACAGAAGATCCTCATGGGAAACTGAGTACTCTCGTCTAGTTTCCTGCACTCTCATGCCCCCCAGGGGCAACATATGACTATTTTTGCATGTGTGCTTTACTCTGCTAGATTCTCTTAACACCTTTTGTTTCTCTGCCCACAAAACTCATTGGCACCAACTCCAAACCTAAATATATAGATTTTACTGATGGACTCCCCATAGCTAACTGCATTCAAATTTCTTAGGATAATCTATTGCACAGCTAAAATCAGATGTCCACTCATCCAGTTAACTGTGGCTGGGCTGCGCAGAGTAATGTGGAAAAGAGAAACAGAAAAAATTAGGCTCTGAGAAATGATGTAATAGCTAAGCCATACTCAAAGAAAATATCCAGCTTAAACTGAGATACAGAATGGTAAAAGACTGTGATGCACTGAGGGAAATAAAATACTTCAATATGATGTCATGTTGTATAGCAGTGGTTCCCAAACTTTTCAGCAAGTTAGACTCACCTGAAGACCTTTGAAATTTTCCAATGTGAAGCCATAAATCACACTACCTGGGAGGAAGGACACAGTCAGGTAGCTTTTGACTCCAATATGCACATAGGCTTGAAAACCACTAGTGTAGAGAGTAGAGATACTCAAAATTTTGCTGCACATTAGAATACCCTGGAGATCAACGCTTTTCCTGCATCTCATACCAATTAAATTGGAATGTCTAGGGTGGGACCCAGCCTTCAGTAATTTTCATTAAAGTTCCCCCAGGTGATTTCAATATGCAGCAAAGTTTGGGAACAGTATTACAGAGTATAAGAGAAAAGAACAGAGAGTAAATGGGGAAAAAAATAAGAACCACTAAACAGGCAATGGCAAGACAAGGAAGATCTTGTTTACAATCCAAAAAAAAAAAAAATGACAAAGTGGAAACACAAGAATTGTATCGATGGTAGCAAAGAAGGTAGCAATGGGATAAGATTTGCATTTGAGAGAGATTCTCCTATAAAGGATGAGGCAGAATCTCCCAAATGTGGTCACTGATAAACTACACGAGAGGGGCCGGCTCGATAGCCCAGTGGATAGGGCGCCGGCATACCACATGGGAGGCCCTGGGTTCGATTCCTGGGGACCTCTCCTAGCGGGCAGACCGCCTTGAGAATGGCAAGCCGCCATGGGCGGGCCGGAGCCGCCGTGGGCAGGGCAAGAAGCTGCCACGGACATGGCAAGAGCCGCCACGGGCAGGGCAGGTCGCC
>PVKH010046773.1:0-10363 GCA_004027955.1 Chaetophractus vellerosus | reverse complement strand
TGTTTTTTGCGGGTTGCTGCTTCCGCACTTAGCAGGCAACAGCTCTGCTTTTTCACGGGTGACTTTGCCATGCCCGTGGGGGCTCTGCCCTGCCCGTGGCGGCTTTTTGCCTAGCCCACGGCGGTTCTTGCCCACGGCGGTTCGCCTTTCTCAAGGCCGTCTGCCCGCTTGGAGAGGTCCCCGGGAACCGAACCCGGGCCTCCCATGTGGTATCCCAGGGCGCTCTTTATCCACTGAGCTATCTAGCCAGGCCCAATAAGGGACTTTAATGGCAGGTAATCATTGTAACCCCATGCTTGAAAATTCCCTAAACACCTTTATAAGCTACTGTGACTGGATGGCTATTGAGGCTCACTCTGGAAACCCTGGTTTGAGATCTCTTTGCTAGAGCACTTTCTCCTTTGATAATCCCAATTATCAGCTGTGTTTATGCTGGTGATTTTGTTTCTTTTGACAATATATTTGGATTTATTTCTACTTTTATACTCTTTTGATTCCCATATGTTCTTTTCTTTTTATTCTTCTTTTCTTCACTCCTCTTTTTGCATTGCCTAAAGGCTTCTTCTTTCTTATTCTATTTTTCCTTTTCCCTATACAAAAAGGTATACATTCTATATTGTTATGCATTCTAGTTTTGTTCTTTTAGTAAGCACCTATTTTGCTCAGTTCCCTCAGATCTTTTCCTCTAACTTCATTTCTTTTTTTCCTGCATTCTGTAGAAAGCTCTTTAATATAATTCGTTAACTTTTCCAAAATAAATTCATTTCATCCTACACTAATAGTATACATTTTCCTACAAAATAAAAAAAAAAATTCTCAGCTGCTTGATAATTATTCTTGTGTCTTCTAGCTTGCTTTGTTTCTGATAAGAAGTCTGATTTCCATGTTACTGCCATTTCTTCATGTTTATCTGAACCATTTCCTCTGGTTTATTTTAGGGGCTGTCTCTTCATGTTTAATGTTTTCAATTTAGACAGACTTATGTTTTTCACCCAGTTTAGTATATCTTGTACTTTTTCTGCCTGTGGATTCATGTCTTTCACCATTCTAGAGTATATACAGTCATATTCTCTTCAAATATTGGATATCTTTCATTTTCTCTAATGTTTTCTAGGAGTCTGATTAGATGTATGTTAGAATATCTCACTCTATCTTTTATATAGGTTCATTTTTACTTCGTCTTTCTGTATTGCATTCTGGGTAAGTTTCTCATATCTAGTTTTTACTTCACTATATCTTTCTTCTGTTATGTCTAATTTGCTGTTTAGCTCATCTATTCAATATTTATGAATTTTGTTTCTAAAATTATATGTGCTTCATTTTTACATCTCCTAGTTTTTTATAATCTTTAGTTTTCTACTAATTTTTTTTGTGATTTTAACTGTTTTAAAAATATTTTCTGCATAATTACTTAAATTATCTATCTTACTTTCTAATATATAAAATGGCTGGGAAAGTTACTTAATGTGTTTGTTTCTCTGAACCAAATTATTCTTTATTCCTTTTATATTTGGTAAGATTGGATTATGAGCTCATATAATTTTCATCTTGATCTGTGAAATTCTGAGGTCCCAAATTGATTATTCTTTATTCCAGAGATAATTTGCATATGTTTCTGCAATATTCCAGGTGTTACAATTTTCTTGAGATGATTTTGGCCCTTGTGAATACGCTAAATATAGACTAACTCAGGTTCAATTTCATCATTTTATCTCAAGTTCAAGCCTGAGTCCCGAGCTGCTATTAGCCTTTGCCTCAGGCATCCACACTTTTTAATGGTCTAGTATTTGTTTCTGTTTGTTTTGTTTGTACCTTTATTGGTTTTGCAAGTAGGAGAGTAGTTCCATAGAGATTTTTCTTCCTTCTTGGAGAATGGGAATTCATTAAAATGACATTTGGCATAAGGTCTAGTTGTATTATATTGGAATTCATTCACTTTAGATTTCCTAGCCTCTCATGTTCTTAGACAACTTCTTCTCATATTGTTTTTGGTATCATTTCTCAGTGAATGATTTTTTCCCAGGTCCTTATTTATAGCTGAGCAAAGAGTATAGTTTTAGCACCTATAAATATTTAATAATCACTTGAAATATATTATAGTATTGCTAAATAACCTTCTATTGCCTCCACAATACTATGTAGAATATTTCATGCTGGTTGTAAATGACATCTTCAAACTGGCATAGCACGTTTTTTTATAAATGGCCTTCGGCAATGGAAATGGCATTTGAATCTTCATATGTCAAAAAGATTTTCTCCCTCACTGGAGAAGTTGAAATAAAAATGAATTCCTCACTGAACAGATATACTTTCAGGCTGCCACAATCCCCGGTATGTTTTTAGTTCATCTCTTTAAATTATATTATAAGCATTAGAATAATCAGTTTAATGTTATGAAATGATTAGTGATTATGCAAATATTAGGCCTTATAATATGTATTGCCTCATTTAATCTTCATAGCAAAGTTGTAAGATATGTTTAAAATTTTATAGATATAAATATAAATTTTGTAGATAGGGCACAGAGAGTTTAAATAGTTTATTTACTTTAGGTCAAATGCATGCTGAGCCAAAACTTATTTTTCTGTTTCAAGTTCAGTATACTTCTCACCAAATCATTACAAAGCAACATGCTTTCAGTCTGTAAAACATAATTTTGTCCATACAAAATGGATCATTAACTTTCATTTTCTTGTACTGTCTGTATTGTTTGGTTTTTATAATTTTGCAGACATAGATAAGAATAAAGAAATTATCTGAAGTCATTTTTTTTCTGAGTCAATAATCTGACAAATGTAGTAAGACATTGTAGCATTATTATTGATTAAAAATTAATAATCTTTTTTCCCATTTGCCCCTATCTGTGTCAACTGAGATTTTACAAAATAATTTAAAATGTGCATGATTTTGATAAATTACCCAAGTGTCATTCAATATCAGATATTAAGATTAGGTGACAGGAAACATATCTTTATGAAAGTTAGTTTAAATTATCTCACAAACTAGTTCCATCTAAATATCTGAGATTGCAAGTGATAACCTATTTCATTTTCATCCCTAAGGAGTAAATGCAATTGGTTTATGCAACAGAGGTAAGAAAATGTTATATTTTTAAAAATTTCTCATTATTAAAATTTTATTCAAATGAATGTAAATTTACTTCTTGGATTTTAGCAAAATATAAATTGTACAAATCTTATAAGAGTAAATATTAAGTCATATGAAGCACTATATTTTAAGGAGAAAAAAGTATGAGAAGTGACCTCTTGTTAGTTTCTTAATTTAGAAGTTTTGGAGGAACTTCTGTTTCTGGCCAAGATGGAGTAACAAAAATATGGTTTGCCCTCACACCTAAAAGGAAGAAAAAAATCCCCATAAAACCAGACAAAATACATAAAATAATATTTAAGACACTCAATGAAGGACAGAGGACCCTAAGGAATGGACAAAAAATAAGGTGAGCACTATGATTGCACTGAGAGTTTCTAGTCCATGGACCAGGAAGCAAAAATTCAAACAGAACCCAGAGGATTCCTTGAATTGAAGAGATGGAACTTAGAGCCCAGAGAAACCATACCGGCTAGACTTTGTAGGAAAAAGTATAAGAAAGAGAGAGCACTGCACACAGAGGGAATCCTGGAGGTCTGCAAAGGATCTCTCTTAAGTTTTTTGAAAATTACTGATCAGGGAAAGTGTGTGTGGAAACTATTCAAGGCTGGGAAATAATTATCCAAATGGTGTCAAGGGAACTTTGCTCATTATTCACACAAGGCAGGGAATAATACCTGTTCATAACAAGCCAGACTAGAAAAACGTATAGTTCTAGGACATTGAATAAAGTAACTCAAGGTCTTGCCTCAAAACTGAGGAATAGTTATCTGTAGAATGAGCACTGTTCAGGCCTCACCTAGAAAATCATAAAGGAAAGATCTCAAAGGATCGAACTGTTTCCAAGTACCTTAGCTGCACCCTAGAACAAAAGTCAAGAAGATTTATAGAAATGCAAAACTATTCAGTGCTCAATAAGGTAAAAATTAACAATTTCTGGAATTCAATCAAATATTACCCAAGGCAGGAAAGTATGACCCATAACAGGGAGTACAATTAATCAATTGAAACTGATTCAGAATTGTCTCAGATTTTAGAACTAGCAGAAAAGGGCATTAAAATGGCTATTAAAACAGCATCCTATATGTTCAAATACTTAAGACATCAGTAGAGACATGGCAAGTATAAATATTATCTTTATAGAACTTTTAGAATTGAAAACTACAATGACTAAGTGAAAAAATACACTGAATGGCAGACAGAGTAGTAGAAACTATCTAAAATGAAACAGACAAAGAAAAATTCATTTGAAAATTAAAAAGAGCATCTGTGAGCTGCGGAATAACTTCAAGCAAAGGGAGGGGGAGGTCAGAAAAAAATTGAAAAATTAATGGCTGAAAACATCCCAAACTTGATAAAATCAATCCATCAGGAGAATGAAGAGACTAAGTAAATGAGGAATTATTGCTGGCTCACAGCAAATGGCCACTTGAGTATACTGTTCATGAACATAAAGTAAGACCAAGCAGCCTGGCCAGGTGTGTTTTTCTCCACTCATTTTCATCTGTACAGGGTCAAGGGCAGAGTAGGTGGAATGTTGGATTTAACCATAACTGAGGTTTTGCTTCCTTGAGGTTATTTAAGACAATGAAAGAAGTCACTGTAGCCAGAGCAAGATGAGATGGCAAAAGTTGAGAGGTTATAGTCAGGGGGCCAGATCCTGTACAACCCGGTAAGCTGTGATCATAATCATTATAGCTCATTTAAAAAAACACACACACACAACCATTCACTTAGCAAATAAATGAACAGCTACAATGTATTATTGGGCTCTTGAAATTTGTATGGCATAACCAAAGAGCCTTTAAAAAAAATTAAACTATTTTTAAAGACGTTTTAGATTATGGAAAAGTTACATTGAAAGTATGAGGTACAAGGAATTCCCATGTTCTTCTCCATTCCCCTCCCACATCTTCCCCTATTACATCTTACAGTTGTTACTATTGAGGAATAAATATTGAAGCATTGCTACTAACCAAGTTCTGTAGTTTACATTGTGGCTTACACTTAATCCCAATGCCTCAAAATGCCCTATGTTTCACCTGTTATGATGATGGACAACCTCCATCCCTAAAAAACAAAGAGTATTTATAATTGCAAGTAAAACAGTTTTTTCCATCTGCCCTATAAGATCTAAGCCCCCTCACAATCTGAGGCAAAGTGGCCATTACAAGTTTGAGGAATGAACAAACATAAGGGGGAATGCAACTATACAAAGTAAACTTATTAATATTGTAGTAATGGAAAAACATGTAACATTGTTAAAAAGATTGATTACCAGCGGTTCTGGGAGGGAGGGGAATAATAGGTGGAACAAATAGCGTTTTATGTGTTGTCATTGAAGTTTGGCTGGCTTGTTGGAAATTATTTTTATATTAAATAAGAGTGGCTTTTTTATTTTATAACCATTCCATTTGAAGCTAATGTTTCTCAGAGGCACTGCTATTATTGTTATGGTGGTAGAAAATGTCTTTCAAATCTAATAATATACATTCTGAACAATAAAAAAAGTAAATGTTGGAGACAATGATTCTGGCAAAGATATAAGCTGTAGGAAATTCTGAAATATCCTTCTTAAGTAACACATTATTTCTAGAAATAAAAACAACTGAACAATGAAAGTTAGCCTCGTTTATATTATAAAGGCGCTCTGTGAAAGAGATCACTTATATAACTGATCATTTTTTTTTCAAGGAAACAGTATTCCAGGGATGCTGGTTTTTATTCAATCTACAAAAGATACTGAACTAATATAAATTGCTTTTATTTATAATATTTTCTTTTTCTTAAAACTAACAATTATATAATGACATTTATTAGATGATTACTATGTGCCAACATTACAATAAGAACTTTTTGTGTATTTAATTCTCATAACACCCTTATAAGAAAGATATTTTTATCACTTTTTGCCACCAAGGTAACTGAAATTCAGACAAAATAAGCAACTCTACTACATTTGTGCAGCTGTAAAATACTGAAGTTGGAATTCAAACTCAGGAAGTTTGGCATTAAAAACTAGAGCTTAACCTCTGATATTTTATATATATATAATTTTTCCTCTGGCCTTGGTGATATTTGATACACTTTATTTTTTTATAGTTTTTTTTAATTTTTTAAAAAGATACTTAGATTACATAGATGTTACATAAAAAATATGGGGGTTTCCCATATGCTTTGCTCCCTATCCCTCGCACATTTTCCCACATTAACAACATCCTTCATTAGTGTGGTACATTTGTTACAATTGATGAACACATTTTGGAGCATTGCCACTAAGCATGGATTATAGTTTACATTGTAGTTTACACTCTCTCTGGCACAATTTAGTATTTATGACAAGATATATAATGGCCTGTATCTGTTATTACAGTGCCATGCAGGACAATTCCCAAGTCCCCAAAATGTCCCTATATTACACCTATTTTTTCCTCTCTCTTTCCTCAGAACTTCCAATGGCCACTGTCTCCTTATCAATGGTAACAGTTCTTCCATTGTTAGAACCACAATAAGTCTATAGTAGAATAACAGTAAGTCTACTCTAGTCCATCGTTCATTTCCCAATCCAGAGGATTCTGGGATGGTGATGCCCACTCTGTCTCTAGTTGAGTAGGACCTTAGATTCCATGGGGCAGATGGATGGGACTATCTTGTTTGCAGTTGCAGACTCTCTCTGTTCCTTGGGATGGTTGTTGTCCATTATCACCTACTAATTAGTTGTCCTGGGTTAGTCCAATGAACTGAAGAGTAGGTATTGCAAGTCTGTTGAGACATTTGATTCACTTTAAGTAATCATGTAAGAACACTATATCTGGTATGTTGAAAAAAATGGTGACTCTTGTTTAATAAAATCTTCCTTTATGGTAAACATGATTTAGGTTACAGAAAAAAGAGTGTTTTTTTTTTCCTTTTTATTCATTTGTAATAACTTAAGAGTAAGTGAAAAACAGTTATTTGAATTACTTTGTCACAGCAGTAGACCTGTAAGGGAGATTGTTTATTGAACTCTGCTACTCTGGTTTTGGGGTGGGAGATTGGGAACAATGTTTAGGAAAGGCCTCCTAGAGGCAAGGACATCTAAAATAAGATCTGGATGATGAGTAGTAGTTAGCCAATGACCAAGGTCATGCTTCAGAAAAATGGGATGTAAATCATGTGAATTTAAATGCATAAAAGGAGTACCAGATACCTGGAGTATAAATTGCTAAAGTAATGTGAGTCTATGCTGAAGAGATAATGATGGGTCAGGTCAGGACAAATTTTAGAAGCTAATATAAGTAGTGTAGACTTTATTCTAAAAGCAATAGGGAATCATGGAAGATTTACACATGGTATCATGTTCATATTTTCATCTTAGTATCACTCTGGCTACATGGTAATAGAAAGAAGGAAAAAAAAACAAAGGACGGAAGGCAAGGATGTCAGCTAGAAGAGAATTGCAGTGAGGCTTGCAAGAACTATGTTACCTCAAGTAGGTAGAAGAAATGAGATGAGGGCATGAATAGACTTGAGAGCTATATGGGCAGCTGAATAGACATAACTCAGTGATGGATTAGATATTTGCTATAAAGGGAAAAACAAGATTCTAAGATAATTTCCATGCTTATCTTATAAGAAATCAAATGGAAAATGCATGGCAGCATTACTTAAATAGAGAGCACAGGTGGACACATTGGTTAGAGTGGGGAGTAGTTTGGAAAGGAAAGAAAATGAAGTTGGGATTGGTCTTACTGACAAGAGGGTCTAAGAGTCATTACTGGGATTGTGGCTAGAGCTTAAGATTTGGGATCATCAGATAATTGGTGTTTCCTGAGCAATGCAGTTGGACGATAACACTCAGGAGAAACTGTGTCAAGAGAGAAGTGAATTCTAATGACCGAACATGGGGCACATCATTATTTTTTAAATGGGGAATAAATATGGGTGCCCCCAAATCATACTATGAAAGACTAAGAGAAGTCACTGTGTCTGTTAAAATTTACCATTAAAAGGAAAATATTAGAATATCGAAGTTATTCTACTTTCCCAACATTCTTGAATTGAACTTTTCCCCTAGGTGGATGGAATGGTTCTAGAGTTATACTATTCATATGTGCTAATTTTGCTATTCTCAGGAAGACTGATGGAAAATAGAATTTCTATGTTGAGTTCAACACCATTAATCCAACATCTTGAGCAGTTTTAGAACACAAGCATCCCATTAGTCTGAAATTATAAATTGATTTAAATCCCCATTAGATCAAGACATCCAAGTATTATGTTATGACCTCAGTGAAGTTTCATTCTGAAGATACTTTAGTATTAAGTATGTGAATGAAAAATGATTTACTATATAGATGTATAGGTATTGTATAGATGTAAAGATTCCACAATAGTTAATAACTTTAGAAACTTGAGAACTCAAAAGCTATCCGTGAAATTTTCCCTCTCTAGGAAATGGCACTAAATATAATTTTAGAAATTAAAAAGAGAAAAATAATCTTCTTGTTCTTAGCTTGCTTTATTTAGTTACTTATTTATTATTCATTTGTTCTTTCTTTTTTTCCCCTTTTTTCCCCATATAATAAACTTTACTTACAGAGAAGTTTTAGATTGCATAAAAGTTACATCGAAAGTATAGGAGATTCTCATATACTCCACCCCTTCCCCTTCCACATTTTCCCCTATTAATAATGTCTTACATCATTGTGGTATATTTGTTATACTTGATGAACAAATATTGAAGCATTGATACTAACCAAGGTCTATAGTTTACATTATGGCTTACACTTCTAACTGTAAAATTTTATAGAATTTGACAAAATGTATAATGGATTGTATTCATTATTGCAATATTATGCAGAGCAACTCCAGTGCCCTAAAGTGCTCAATGTTTCACCTATTCTTTCCTCCCCCTTCCCAAAATACACTATAGTCCCTGATTTTCAGTTGTATTTTCAGTTGTATTATCCGGAAATGGCGTATATTTGTGATGTTTATATATCCTCTTATTTTGCTTGAAAAAATACAGGTTTTAAAATGAGGTTTTTAGATTTAGTATCATTAACTTTTCAATTATGTAATTGACTTTATATATATTATTAATTTTCTATTAAAAATTTATTAAATTTTTAGCAATGTGCTTTTTGTATAAGTTCACAGCCTTATTGGACTTATAAAAATACCTTGCTTTTTGAAATTTTGATCTTTCTTTGGCTCCATCAAAACCATGTTCTTTATAACAATTACAACTAGCAGTGAAGAAAATAATCAGATTAAATGGTATTTTCAACTGTACTTATCCGAAATAAAAGATTTCAAGCCTTTGCTCAAGTTTTAATTTAATTGAGCCTCATGATTCATGATGTTTGTAAATCTTGCCAGCTAGCCTGAGGCCTGAGGTACATCTTTTTTTTTTTTTTTTTTTTTTTTTTGGCTTGATATAAAATAAGTCTTGTAGTGGTGCAAAAATTTCCAAGACTTATAAAATGTGTCATGTTTTATTTTGGCACTAAATTTCATTCTTTAAAATCCTACACTAGCTGCTTCTCTGTTTACATGTACAGCATTAGGTGAACAAAATGTGACATGTTTAGGTGTGATGATTAATTTTGCTCCTCTATCTCTACTCTTTTAGTTTACTTATACCTGAACATTAGTTATTTTATCCTTGTAAAGTGAACATAGGCTATAAAAAAGCCTCACTCAAATGTTGAAACAAATGAAATAAGTAAAGGGTTTAGTACGTACTTATTAGAGCATGTCTTTAAATATATCACTGGTTTCTAAAATTATTTTGTATTAACAAGTTCACCTATATTTTAACTCTTACATTTAAAAACTATTATTATTTCATTTTCCTATTCATTACAATTGGATACTGTGATGGCTTCACAGCTGAAGAGGTTATGGATCACAGAAGGGTCACAATGTGGATGGGAGAGAAACATTGGAGGGTGGGGGTGTCAAGGTTGGGGGTGCATGGGAGGAAGTCCAGCTGAACATACATAAGAGTCATACATAATTGTTCAAAGGCTCACGGGCCATGGTCATGGAGTGAATTATTAATCACTAAATGGGAGAACACTGAACTCCCATCTTGGAAATCTCTGTCATATTCTCCAGATAAGTAGCAACATCCCCCTGAGTACAGGGGAAGTGACTGGCAAAGGAGAATAATCCATTGATGGGCCCCTGTTATTGATGATTAGCCTTATGAGTCATTGCTGTTGAAATTGAAATAGCCTAGTGTTAAAAGGTGCCTAAGAGTTGCCTC
>PVKH010046772.1:0-10363 GCA_004027955.1 Chaetophractus vellerosus | reverse complement strand
CATCATCATCTTGCTGCATGGCTCGGCAGGGCCTGACGGCGCACCCGCACATGGGGCCTGGCGGCGTACCCATGCACGGAGCCTGGGGGTCTCACCGACTCTCAGGGCCTGGCGGCACACCCACGTGTGGGGCCTGTGGGGCTCACCTGCTGGCAGGGCCTGGCGGCCAACGTGCCTTCCATATTTTTCTTTATTTTTACTGGGAGGTCCCAAGGATCGAATCCAGGTCCCTACATATGGGAGATGGACACCCAACCATTTGAGCCATATCCGCCCCCCATCATTAGCCTTCTTATATCCTCTTCCATCTCCTAAAATGAAATAGAAGAGGAAGGATACTGAGCTTTCCATGCAATTTCCCTAAGTGTATTTCCCAACTTTGCTTTATCAGCCCAGCTCAGTCTTCTTCTAGTCATGTGGTTGATTATCTTGCCCAGAAACCCATGATAATTGCCGCTTAACCCTATGCTACACAGACCTACTCTTAGTATGAGTGAAAGAGTTTCTTTGTTAAGAGGATTTAAACTCATTTTTCAGAGAATAGGAAGTTTTGAAACCACTAGTGGGAAATTTTTATGGGAGTGCAGTGGGAGGAGAAGGATCAAGAGAGATAAGATATGAGATCAAAGAATTAGAAAAGGTTTTTTCCACTCATGATAAGTTAATTAGATAACTTTATTTGACTCTGTTAAATGTTCCTGAAATAGTTGCTTATATAAGAGGCTGTAGTGCTTTGGGTGTTATAGGATTTAGCTCACATCAAGCATATTCATTCACGACTGACTCTATTGTCTGATCTATTGAAGGCCCTTCTTTAATGTACTTTTAGGCCCTTTTTAAAAATATGGATTTATTTGTTTATAGATTGGTCACATTGTTCATGGGACTAGTGTTCTGGGAGTGAGTTAATTTGCTTAAGAACAGTATGGCTTTATAGAAAGTGTAGTTCTAAGGCTCTTGGGGGAGGTTTAAAAGTAATTTTTAAATTCTAGAACAGCTTTAGATTTACAGAATTACTGTGAAGCCAGTACAGAGAGTTCCTATGTACCCTGTACCCAGTTTTCCCTATTATTAACATCTTACTTTGGTATGGTAGATTTGCTACAATTAATGAAGCAATATTGATAAATTATTATTAACTGAAGTCCATATTTTATGTATAATATTTGACAAGTAGTTTTTACTTATTATATTTTTTCTGTTCCAGAAATCCATCTATGATATCACATTCCATTTAGTTGTCATGTCTCCTTAGGTGACAGTTTCTCAGACTTTCCTTATTTTTGAGGACCTTAACAGCCTTGAAGAATACTGTTTAGGTATTTCATAAAATTTCACATTTATCTTATAATTAGAATGGGGTTGGGGCCCAGATGGTAAACTTAGCAAAGATTTCAAATCAGGTATTATGCATGTGTTAAAGAACTAAAGGAAATCATGCTTAAAGAAAAGTATGATGACATTTATACTTTTATAATTGAGAATATTAATTAAGAGATAGAAATTATTAAAAAGAATCAAGTGGAATTCTGGAGTTGAAAATTACAAGAACTGAAATGAAAAATTCACTAGAGGTGCTCATCAGCAGATTTGAGCTGGCAGAAGAAATAATCAGTAAACATAAATACAGATCAGTGGAGATTATGCTTCTAAAGACCTGACAGAAAAAAAGAATGAGGAAAAATGAACAGACCTCAGAGAAATGTGGGACTCCTTTAAGTGGAGTAGCATATGTGTAATGGGAGTACTAGAAGAAGAGAAAAGAAAGAGAAAAAAATTCAAAGAAATAATGTCTGAAAGCTCCCCAAACTTGATGAAAAACATGAATTTCATTGAAATCCAGGTAGGATAAACATAACATGATTCATGCCCAGACCGTAAAACAGTCAAAATGTTAAAAGCAAAAAAAGTGAAAATCTTGAAAGAAGCAAGAGAAAAATCACTTATCACATACAATGGAACTTTCCCAAATATTAACAACTGACTTATCAACAGAAACAATGGAGGCCAGAAGGCAGTGGGATGGTATAACCAAAGTGCTGAAAGTAACAGACTGTCAACAAAGAATGTCATATCCAACAAGTCCATCTTTTAAAAATGAAGGCACAATAAAGATATTCCACATAAACAAAACATGAGAGAATTTGTTGCTAGCAGATCTGTTTTATAAGAAATTCTAAAGGAAGCTCATCAGGGTGAAATAAAGAAATACTACACAGTAATTTGAATACATATATACAGAAAATAAAGAACACTGGTAAAGGTAATCATAAAAGATAGTATAATTGCATATTTCTTCTTTCTTCTCTTGACAGATTTCAAAGCAATTGCATTGAACAATATGTATATGTTTGTATGTTGTGTCTATAACATATAGAAAGGTATCATATTTGACAATAATAGCACAAAGGAGATGGCAACAGTTACATTGGAATAAGTAAATGGCACCAAATGGTGGCTCAAATGCACAGGAAAAAAAATGAAGAAGACTGGAAAGGGTAAATGATAGATTAATATAGAAAACCCTATAAATATATACTTGTTCTCCTTTTTTTCTCTCAGCTTCTTTAGAAGACATAAGATTTAATAAAGTGATAATTTTAGCAATGTATTGTTGCATTTATAACATATGATATGTATAACAGTAATAGCACAAATAAGGTGGGAGAGAGAATAGACCTACATAAGAGTAACATTTCTATATTTACAGGTATTAATTAAATGTAAGTCTGAAATAGATTGTAATAAGTTATATGCTATAAGCTTTGCGCAATCACTAAAAATATTAAAAATGTTAAAGTTAAAAAAAACTTTAAAGAAATTAAAATATTACATTAGGAAGTACTTAATGCAAAAGACAGTAATAAAGACTGACTAGAGGAACAAAAAAGACATGAGACATAAAGAAAACAAATACCAAATTGGCAAATGTAAATATAACCACTTAATCAATAGCATTAATTGTGAATGCATTAAACAATCCAATCAAAAGGCAGAGGTTGTCAGAAGGGATAAAAAAACAATATATTAATATATGTTGTCTGCAGACTCAAATGTACAAATAGATTGAAAGCAAAAGTGTGGAAACAGATGTGTTATGCAAACAGCAGTCCTAAAAGAACTAGACTATATTACTAGAGAAAAAGAGGGAAGTTTCATAATGCTAAAAGAGTCAATCCATCAGGAATATTTATAATTAGGAACATACCTGCTTCCAACGGAGCCCCCAAAATATATGAAGCAAAAACTGACAGAATTTAATGGAGAAACAGACAATTCAGCAATAATAGTGGAGACTTTAATATATTCCTTTCTCTAATGGATAGAAGATGATCAACAAAGAATTATAATACTTGAACAATACAATAAATCAACTAGACATAACAGACATCGATCGCATTCTCTACCCAACATATTCTTTTTTATTTTTTTAACTTTATTTCAACTTAAAAATATAAAATAACAGACAAAATGCAGTTTAACAAACTATGGAAACATTTCTTTAAACATCACATTTATTTTTTTAATCCTAAAAACAAACTGAGTTGTTTCTCCACTGTTCTGAAAGATGAATAAATGAGCACAGATTTGTTAAATGACATGACCAAGTTCTTGTTACTGATGAAAATGGAAAAAAAAAAATGCTTGATCACATTCACATCTCATAAAATAGAGCCCATATTTTTTTGACCTTTAGCATTCATATAGTACCTTCTTTGCCTTTGCTTAAAAAATATTACAATATTACTGTTAACTGTTGTCTATAAATTATATTATTTGTATTTTTCCCATGTATCACCATATTTTTGACACCTTGTGATAGAGAGCAGGGTTTCTTAACCAGGGGTCCGTGGGCTTGAATTTTTTTTTTTTTTTTTGGTTACATATCTCCCCCTTTCTGCTTGCTCTTGCTGTGTTCATTTCTCTGCGTTCTTCTGTGTCTGTTCTGTCTCCCCCCGCTGCGGCGATGCACCGAGCCAGGTCACCGTGCAGGCCCCTCTGCCCCTCTTGTGGGCGGGTCTGCTTCCGTTCCCAGGTGGCTTTTCTTTGCTCCATTTGCAGGCGGCTCACCCCGCTGGTGGCGGCTTTTTGCCCTGCCCATGGCGGTTCTGCCCCACCCACGGCAGCTTTGCCTTCTCAGGCGGTCTGCCTGCTCGGAGAGGTCCCCGGGAACTGAACCCGGGGCCTCCCATGTGGTGTACCGGTGCCCTATCCCCTGGGCTATAGAGCCAGCCCCCGTGGGCTTGAATTGAAATTCAAAAAAACATTATTCTTGTAGGGAATGTGTTGGTGCGGGTATGATATATTTATTAAATAATACCCAGTGTTGTGTGGACTTAGTAAAGGGTCCATGGTTTTCACCTGATTGGCAAAGGGATCCGTGGAACAAAAAAGGATAAGAAACCCTGTTAGAGGAACACTCTTGTATTTATATTATTAACCACAATCCTCATCTACCACTGAAATCACTATATTATACAGTCCCTAGATTATCCCCTAGCTGTCTTTCAATTGACGTTAACTTCCCTAGACTATCCCTTTCAGCCACAATCACATTTATAAATCAGCAGTGTTTGTTATACTCATTATAATGTGTTGCCATCAACTCCATCAATTTCCACACATTTACAATCAATTTTATTAAACATTCTACAAACATTCAGCATCAGCTCCTCCTTCTCAACCCATATTCTATCTTAGATTAACCTATACTCTAAGTTTACTCACCATGTTTAGTTCATATCAGTGAGACCACACACTATTTGTCCTTTTGTGTCTGGCTTATTTCACTCAGCATAATGTCCTCAAGGTTCTTCTTAATCACATATGGAACATTCTCCAGGATAGTCCCTATGGTAGACTATAGGTGATTTCTGACCACAGTGGAATCAAATTAGAAGTCAGTTACAGAAAGAAATTTCACAAATACATAGAAATTAAGAAACACAGTTCTAAATTGTCAGTCAATGGGGCAAAGAAGAAATCACAAGGGAAATTAGAAAATACTTTTAGATAAATGAAAGGGAATATACAATATGTGAAAACTTATGTGATATAGCTAAAACAGGGCTCAGAAGGAATGTAAATGCCTATATTAAAAGAGAATAATGATCTCACATCCATAACTGAATTTTCTATCTTAACAAACTAGAAAAAGAAGAGCTTATTAGTCCCAAAGCAAGCAGAAGAACAGAAATAATAAAAACTCAATGAAAAGTAATGATATAGAGGATAGAAAATCTATAGAGAAAATCAACAAAACCAAAAGCTGGTTTTTGAAGATATTGACAGAAGTAACAAACCCTTAGCTATACTGGCTAAAAAAATTAAAAGAGACAAACTACTAAATTTAGGAATGAAGTGGAGACATCATTACTAACCTTACAGAAATAAAAAGGTGTTATAGGGGAATACTGTAAACAATTGTTTGCCAATCAATTGGATAACTTATATGGGCAAATTTCCTAGAAAGAAGGAAATCACTAAAATCGCCTCAAGAAGATATAGAAAATCTAAATAGGCCTATGATAAATAAGGAGATTGAATTAATAATTTTAAAAAGTTCCCACAGAGAAGAACACAGGCCCAACTGACTTCAATGTTAAATTCTGCCAAACATTCTAAGAATTAATACCAATTGTTCACACACTGTAGCAGTTTGTCAGTTTGATATAGTTATGAATTCCAAAAATAGATATTGGATTATGCTGTAAACTGGTCTGTTCATCTGGGCATGATTAAGTTATGATTAGGGCTTTGATTGGGCCACATCAGTAGGGTGTTGAGCTCCGCCCCTTGGTGGGTGGGGTCTCAAAGATAAAAGACATGGCAAAAAGAGTTGAAGTTTTTTTTGAGTTGTAATTTTGATGTTGGAGTTTTAATGCTGGAGCCTGGGGAAGCAAGCACACAGAGGAGCTTGGTTGTGAGGAAGGAGAGAAGGCCCCAGGAAAAGACAAGCCGTTTGCCTGACAGTTCACAGCTGGCCTTGTGGAGCGAGGCAAAGCCTAGAGAGCCTCATAGTCTACAGCTGACATTGTGGAGGAAACAGAGGAGCTGAGCCTGGAGAGAAACAGAGCCCTGGGAAGAGAGGAACCCAAGAAGCCTGAACCCTGGCAAACATCAGCAACTGTCTTGCTCCAGCACATGACAACAGACTTGGGTGAGGGAAGAATCTTATGCTTTATGCCCTGGAAACTGTAAGCTTCTATCCCAAATAAATACCCTTTTATAAATGCCAACAGATTTCTGGTAATTTGTATCAGCACCCCTTTGGCTGACTAATACTTTTTAACACACTATTCCCAAAAATTGAATAGAAGGAAACATTCTGCAATTCACTCTATGAGGCCAGCATACCAAAACCGGATAAAAACATCACAAGAAAACTACAACCAATAACCCTTATGAATGTAGATGCAGACATCCTCCACAAAATAATAGCAAGCCTAATCCATGTACATATAAAAAGGATTTTACTCTTATGACCAAGTGGGATTTATCCCATGAATACAAAAAGAAGAATTAAGTATGTATGTTGTGGGGGAGAAAGGGTTCTCACAGGAATTTAGTCTAAGGAAACAACTTGAGGTTTCTACAGATACCCAAATATTTACTGTGGGATTTATGTGATAGAAAACTAGAAACAACCTAACATCCAATAATAGGGGAATGAATGACTAAATGAATTATTTTGGTCATTTTATTGAATATTCTAAAGTTATTAATTTTTTTTTTTTTTTTGTACGAGGGGCTGGGGAATGAGCCCCGGACCTCGTATGTGGGAAGCTAGCATTCAACGGCTGAGCCACATTGGCTCTCCTGAGTTGGTTTTTCCTTTTTTCTTTTCTTTTCTTTTTTTTTTTTTTTTTCCCCTGAGTTGGTTTTTACATTTGTTTTTGCTTGTTATTTGTTTCTGTTTTCCTTTGGAGGCACCGGGAACTGAACCCAGACCTCTCATGTGGGAAGGAGGCGCTCAACCACTTGAGCCACATCTGCTCCCAGGACTCTTTTTTTAAGCAGAGTATTTAATGATATTTTAAAATGTTAATGAAATATTTACATTTTAGTGGGGGGAAGCAAGATGTAGAACTATATATACAATATACTCCAAATTTTATAAATATATATGTACTTGCTTAGGAAAAAATACTAAAGGAATATACAGGAAAATGTTAACAGTGATTATTTCTGGGTGATGAGCACATATCTGTAGTTTTAATTCTTTATACATTTCAGTATTTTCCAAATTTTCTGCATTTGAAAATGCCTTGTTTTCCAATTTAAAAACAAAAAGTCATTCTAAGTTTGAAAGTAGTAAGTAATGTTTCTCTATTGCTTTTATTTTTAATCATTTTAGATGTTAATTTCTTTTTGTTTATTTTGAAATGTCATGCCAAAGCCTAGAGGGCTTGAATAATTAATCCATTTTGTCATGTGTGCAAGAAAATGCTGTATTGCATTAGATTAATAAGAAAAAGATTAATTAAGAAATTGAAAGAGGTTTGTAATTAAATTCTTTGATAATCTTTTCAGGTTATTTAATTTGTTTGAAAACATTCTAGGAAAATTAAGATCACCATTTTATTGAGATTTTCAAGTTTCTGAATAAATATTTGTGTTAATATTTTCTAATCATAAAATGGTCCTCCACATTTGTTTTGCAATGAGGGTGTGGATTAAATCTTTGCATTATATTTGGTATTAAATCCCCTGGAAGTGTTAATGTATGTTACTTGAAATCTGTACAAAGAGAACGGAGAGTGAGGGATTTTTTTTCCACTAAAGGGAAAGCCTTACATGATTTTTACATTGTTAATTACAAGTCTATTGAATTCTTTTATAGTATAAGAGGTTAATTGTTTCCTACAATCAATATCTTCCATAGAATAAGTAAACTACACATACATCCTTTGCTCATGATGATTACATTCCAAGGATGTTAAACAGGAATTTTGCATTGAATCTATGGGAAAGAATTTTGGTATCTATGAATACCTCAGAAGATCTTGCTTTTTCAGGGCCTCTAATTCAAATTTAAGTCAGACCTTTTCCCTACCTGTCTTATTTGTGTTCTTTGTTTACAGGCTCCTACTCATGGAATGAAAATTTTCATATTTTAGCACAGACTTTGTAATTTCGGAATGTTTGTCATAATAAGATTCTTTTCTCCCCAAACTTATCTAATACCATTCTGACCTGTAATTTCTTTTTCTTTTAACCACAGTTTAAAAATTCAAAATATTTGACATACTGGCACTTGATAAGAAGCAGTCACTAATGCTATTGTAAGGCTTATTAGTCTGTTTTCTCCCACTGAGCAAACTAGAATTTTTCAGTCTCCTGCACAGTCTTGGTTTTTTTTTTTAAACTTACTCCAAGAGGAGAAACTAGGGAAGGGTGGTAATTAAAAAAGAATAATAAAAAATAAACAGTTTGCATTATAATTTGCTTTCTTATGGGTAAGCAAAAGCCCAATGAGAATTTCCCTATTCCTACTTTGTATATGGGGTAACTGGGGCATAGAGAGGTAAATAGCTTGTTGAGGATCACACAACTAGTAGAAAGTAGAGTCAGAGCCCAGACATTCCTAATTACGCCTTATGTCCTAATTCAGTAACCCATGTAGCTACCTGTTGCTGTGTGGCCAGTGATCTCCCTCAGTTTTTGCCACCCTAATTATCTTCTCTTGTAGGTAAACCTCATCACTTGATGCCAGAGCAGTCTTTAGGACGATGACTTTGTCAAAAGGAGTATAAGGAAAAGACGGTAGATTCTGGATTTTGACATTCTTGCATTTAAATCCCAGCTCCAGTATTTTTTGGCCTTATGCAAGTACAAGTCACTAAACCATTATGATCCTCAGATTTTTTTCCTTCATCAAGTGGGTACAGAAGCATATATTATGTTTATAAATATATCATAGTGCCTGCCACGTTTAATAAATAGTTAAAGAAAAGATCTTTAATACATTGTGACCTGTAATTCCTTGTAATTTTAATCAAGATTCTTTTGGGGATTTATATTTTCTAACTTCATATTTTCTCTTTTGTTACTTCTTTTGGTACCACCTAGATTTATTTGTGTATACTCTTTTTGTAAGTCTTTAATGATAAAACATTATCTTAGAACTCTTAAAAATAATGTGCAATTTTTATTCATAATTTTCTCATAAAATCACTAGCCTAAAAACACAAATATCAATCTTTGATATGGTATAATCGGGCACTTTTCTTTTCTTTTTTCTTTTTTTTTGGTTACATATCCCCCCCTTTCTGCTTGTTCTTGCTGTGTTCATTTCTCTGCACTCTTCTGTGTCCGCTCTGTCTCCCCCCGCTGCGGCGACGCGCCAAGTCAGGTCACCGCGCAGGCGGCTCTGCTCCGTTCGTGGGTGGGTCTGCTTCCGTTCACAGGCGGCTCCGCTTCCGTTCACGGGCGGATCTGCTCCGTTCACGGGTGACTTGCCCTGCCCGTGGTGGCTTTGCCCTGCCCATGGCGGCTTTGCCCTGCCCATGGCGGCTTTTTTTTTTTTTCCCTGCCCACAGCAGCTCTGCCCCGCCCACAGCAGCTCGCCCTTCTCAAGGCGGTCTGCCTGCTTTGGAGAGGTCCCCGGGAACCCCACCCGGGACCTCCCACGTGGTGAACTGGAGCCCTATCCACTGGGCTACAGCCGGCCCCCCACTTTTCTTTTTTAATATGACTAATTATATCATGGATAAGTTCTAAATTATGTGGCCTATAGATGAAATATTCTACATTGCAAGTTCATATTTCTCTACTGGCTAGCACAACAAAACAAGGGCTACACAATTTTTTAAAAACCATATTTCTAATATTTGCCAACTTTGCAGTAATTTGATCTAAAGAACTGGCTATGTCAGTACTAATCTTTAGAAGTGCACAGGTATTTATTTCACCAAGAACAATTGTTTTGTTTTTAGTAGCATACCCTACCTATGAAGAGTTGCTTTCACTCATAATTTTGTCATGCGTATCATGTCAGGTAAAAGTTACTGGCAACATGAGATCCCCTTCTTTAGAACCATGTGCAATATGGGCATTGCTCTGCATATTTTGGAGACATTTAAATTCTTAGCATAATTGTGTGACAGAGAAGGAAAGCAATGCTTTAATCCCATGTGCCTTAATCTAAAAAAGGGCAATAATAACTAACCAAAAAAAATGAAAACAAAACAAAACAAACAAACCAAAAATAAAAAAGCACACAACTAAGCTGCTTAATTTTGTTTTTTTAAAACAATTTATTGAAGTATGTAATTCATACATGAGCATACATAAACCATAAGTGTTCGGTAAACATCGTGAACTTATAAAACAAATATGTATAACATCACGCAGGGCTCCC
>PVKH010046771.1:0-10364 GCA_004027955.1 Chaetophractus vellerosus | reverse complement strand
TGTGGTCCTTGGCTTTTCCATCACGTGGTAATGCATGTGGTGGTGTCTTCTCCTTTCTCTTCTGGGTTCCGTTGACCTCCAGCTTCTGGTTCTTCCTATAACTTTCTTTGTCTGAATTTCACTCTGCTTATAAAGGACTCCAGTGATCTAGATTACAGCCCAACCTCATTCAGTTGGGACACAACTTAACTAAAAGCATCTTGAAGAGGTCCTCTTTACCACAGCATCACAGGAATGAACTAAGACCATGTTTGTTGTTTTTTTTCTGGGTACATAATGCTGCCTACCATGCCATGTAACCTTCTTTGGAAGGCCAATATTCTGCCTACCGTGGGTGGCCATCTATCCTCAGGGAGCTCACCGCAACATGAGACTCTTTTCTCATTGTGTGAATATAGATTTACATTGTATTTTGGTTTTAATTTAATGAATGTAGAGCCTCAAAACTATGACCTCAAAAAATTAAAGTTATCATATGACCCAAAAATTTCACCTCCAGGTATATAACCAAGAATAATGAGAACATATGTCCCCACAAAAGACTTTATACAAGTCATAACAGCATTATTCATAAAAGCCAATATGTGACAACAACCCAAATGTCCATCCACCACTGGTGAATTAATGAACAAAATGTGGTATATCCATACAATGGAATGTTATTCAACCATGGCAGTACAATATTCTGAATGTAATTAATACAACTGAATTCCATACCGGAAAGTGGTTAAAATGGAGAATACTGAGTTGTAAACATATTGCTACAATACAAAATTTTTTAAAAAGGAATTAAGTACTGATACATGCTACAATATGGATGAGCCTTGAAAACATAGTGAAAGATGCCAGGTACAAAAGGCCACATTTTGGATGATTCCATTTATATGAAATGTCCAGAATAGCCAAATCCATGGAGACAGAAAGTAGATTAATGGTTGCCAGGGGCTGGGGAAAGTGGAAATTTAGAAGTATGGGGTTCCTTTTTGGAGTGATAGAAATGTTCTGGAATAAGACAGTGGCAATGGTTGAACAATACTGTGAATATGCTAAAAGAAAACACTGAATTGCATACTATAAAATGGTTACAATGGTGAATTTTGTTATATGGATTTTATTTTTAAAAATCAAAACTTTTTTCTGAGTTTTAAGTATATTCAAGATAAAAAGGGTTTGGAGGGATTGTAGAAAGATGGTGATGGACTAACAGGCAGAGCTGAATGTTCTCACAAAAACAATGGAAAAAGAGCCAAAAGCTATCTGAGGGACCTGCTTTGGGGGTCAGCAGACCAGGACAGTGCTCTACAACTCCCAGGAGGGTGAGGGACAGAGGGACAAAGAAGCTGAAATGACAAATGTGAGTTACCAAGCCCCCATGGTGGCCGGGAAGGGCTCCCCTCCCCCACCACCAAGATATTAAGCTGGGGTAAAACACCTGGCTCACAACAGCCTGAGAGACATCTTCCTCCCTGTCAGCTGTTTCAAGGGAAGAGGGAGGTGAGGTCAGGGTGCTTTTCTTCAGTGAATTCAGCCAGCAGAGCCTGCTTTGAATCTCTGATCTGGAGATTCAACACATGAACACAGGAAAGCTGAGACGGAAACACCTCTGTGGAAAGAGATGGTGATTAGTGCCATGGAAATTGCATGGGCAAAAACTGTTCCTTGTCTCTGTATCCAACCCCTGGGAGAAAATCTGCACCCCACTAGTGAGTCCTGGTCCAATTTTTGAAAACTTAAGCTGGGCAGTTTTAAAGTCTGAGAATAAGTTGAACCAAATATCAAAGAAGAGCTATGGAAAAAAAAAAAAAAAACAATAAGCAAAAGAGAGAAATTAGCCATCAGGGTAAATTCAACATATTCAAATGCCTAAACATCAGCAAAAAATTATAAGCCATGCTAGGAAACAGGAAGAGATGGCCCAGCCAAAAGAACAAACCAAATTTTCTAAAGAGATACAGGATTTAATACAATTCATCAGTGATAATCACACAACTCTCCTAAATCACTTCAAAGAATTTAAAGAAAATATGACTGAAGAAATATAGAATATTAAGATACTGGGTGAGCATAAAGAACAATTTGAAATCCTGCAAAGAAAAATAACAGACCTTATGGGAATGAAAGACATGATGAGATTAAAAATACATTAGACGCACATAAGAGCAGATTTCAATTGCTTGAAGACAGAATTTGTGACTTCGAGGACTGAACATCTGAACTGGAAAAGACAGGAGAACAGAAAGAAAAGAATGGAAAAATGGAACAGAGCCTCAGAGAATTGAATGACAGTGTGAAATGCACAAACATTCACATTATTGGTGTCCCAGAAGAAGAGGAGAATGGAAAAGGGGCAGAAAGAATATTTGAGGAAATAGTGACCAAAAAGTTCCCAACCCTTATGAAGGACATAAGTATCAATATCGAAGAAGGACAACACACCCCAAACAAAATAAATCCAAATAGACCTACCCTGAGACACCTACTATTCAGAATGACAAATATTATAGATAAAGAGAGGATTCTGAAAGCAAGAGAAAAGTAGAGCATCACATGCAGGGGAAACTTGATAAGATAAAGTGCTGACCTCTCATCAGAAACCATGGAGGAGGTGAGAAGAAAGTGTATGATGTACTTAAGTTACTGAAAGAGAAAAATTGCCAGCGAAGAATTCTGTATCTGGCAAAGCTGTCCTTCAAAAATGAGTTTGAGTTCAAAGTCTTCACAAACAAAAACTGATAGAAAATGTTACCAAAAGAAGATTTACAAGAGATCCTAAAGGGGGTGCTGCAGCCTGAAAGGAAAAAACAAGGGCAGATTTGGAGAAGAGTTTAGAAATGACAGTTATTAGTAAGGGTAAACTAAAGAGTAAGAAGACAGAAAATAGAACGATATGACAACAGAGAGCCAAAGGACAAAATGGATGAAATAATGCCTTTACAGTAATAACACTGAATGTTGATGGATTCTCCATCAAAAGACATAGACTGATAGAATGGATAAACAAATATGAGCTGTCTATATGTTGTCTACAAGAGACCCACCTCAGACATAAGGACACAACCAGGTTAAAAATAAAAGGTTGGAAAAAGGTATTCCATACAAATAGTAACCAAAAAAGAGATGGAGTAGACCAGATAAATGTAAAATAACAACATTATAGTGTATGAATAATAATTACTCAGTGCAACTGGCAAATTGTTCCTGTGATCAGTATTCTGCAAATTTTTTTTCATACAAAATAAACACTTTTAATTGAGGACTGGAGAAGAAATACATTTTTGGATACTTCAATTTTCTTTAACCCTTTCTTATTCATACTCTTTATTAAAATAATCTATCTGGTTCAATAATGATTTAGCATGACTACTGTTGAACAAGATTTTGAGTTTTTCTCCCTCATAAAATTGAGTTGGCAAATTGTTATCTGCTATAATTCATTTCAGTAAGATGTGAGGAATTTGCATATAGGAAGTTGATTATCTAGAAAGAATTATGGCCTAAGTGGAAATTAAATAAACCAATAATTTATTTCATTCTTAGAAATTATGTCCAGTAGTTAGAGCTTTAATGTAAAGATTAGAATTGTTTTAATTAATTTTTATTATATTTCAATTATTTGCATTTGTAAAGGTTTGTTGCTATGCTATTTTTATAATTGATTATATTAACTCTAAGTCCTTGCACTCTTTTAAAATTTACAATTTCAATATATTTTTCTATTTATTTTACAATTTTACAATAAAGGACTTTTTAACAGCCAGAAAAAAGCCATTGATTATACACTTTGGATAGATCATATGGTATGTGAATATATCTCAATAAAACTGCTTAATAAATAAATAATTGTGCAAAAATAGCCAGAAATAGCAGCTATGTACAGCAGGGGAAACAGAGACTGAGAGGTGAGGAATTTTCTTGGCTGTCTGCTTTTTATGATTATTGAAATAATGAAAATGCTTTAATGTGACTGAAGTGATGAGCCTACAACTATGTGATTGTACCAAATACCATTGATTATTCACGTTGGAGAAATTGTATGCTTTATTAATATGTATCAATAAAATTGTTTTTTGAGTTTGAATACTGTGGACACTGTGGTAAGCAAAACTCTAAAATGGCCCCCCAAACTCCTTTCATGCCCTATATAATACTAGCTCTACGAATATGATGGAATTTCACTCCCATGATTAGGTTACATTGTAAGGCAAAGCTGAAGAGATTTTGCAGATGCAACTAAGGTCCCAAATAAGTTGATTTTGAATTCATCAAAAGAGATGATCCTGGGTGGGCCTGACCCAATGAGAGAAAAGCTTTTAAAAGGGTGGAAGGTTGGTTAGGTCTTTCCTAAAATTAGAGATTCCCTTCCTGGCTTTGAACAAGAAAGTGTCCATATTCTAAAAGGGCCACATGGCAAGGAATTGTAGGCAGTCCCTAATCGTCACCCGGTAAGAAATTGAGGGCTTCAATTCTATACCCACAAGAAACAGAATTCTGCCAGTCATCTGAGTGTGCCTGTAAGCTGGCCCTTTCCAGCTGAACCCCCAAATTGTGAACATCGCTGGGCCACTGGGATTGCAGCTGATGAGAACCTGGAGCAGAGAATCCTGCAAAAGCTGTGCCCAGCCTTCAGACATAAAAAAACTGAGATAGTATGTGTTGTTTTAAGTTACAAATTTGGGATAATTATTACACAGCATAGCAAACTAACCCAAATACTTCTTTGAAATTGACAGACTAGCTGCAAAATATTTTTGACATTAGAAAACCATGTTTCCTCTCCAGGAGGACATACTGGGTCTTAGGTTTCTGCTCTGATTTCTGATAATAGATACTGAAGGAGGTATGCATTACCTCGAGTTTTTTTTCATGGAAAAACAAGTACAGTTAAAACAATTCCTTGTCTTATTGAAAGGGTCAAAATGTACACTGATGGCCATCTGGTGTGTGTAAACTTTGATTAGATGTTCTGGTGATCCCACACCAAAAGACAGGAACTTCTCAGTTGCTCACGCTTTGTGGCAGAATCCCAGTGGGCAAACGCCCCTGAGATGCTGTGCTGAAAAAGACCCGGCCCCTCATGCACGCATTGTCATTTTCCTTCCCGTCATGCAAATATGCTTTTACTCCACCTGCTGTTTTATTTTTTAACCTGAAATAGTCTGGAGACAAACCTGGGTTTAAAGGACTTGGACGTTGAGTTTCCAATATCCTAAAGAATTACTCCATAAAATAGGTAAACTTTTCATCTTTAAACCATCCTTTTATTTTCTTCTCAGCATCATAATAGGAGCTAAAATTTTGGCTTGGCAGTTTCTATTGTGAGAGACTGTTGTACTGGGAGTCAGTAGATCCCTGGGGTTAACTCAGCATTGGGGTCAGGAACTGCCAGTACTTGAGGTTCCTTTTCCTTAAAATAGCTCCTGGTGGGTACAAAGTGCAGTGACAGTAAAGATAATTGAAATAATTATTACTTAGACTCCAGGGAGTCCATCCTATTAAAACCCTCGACTTAGAAAGTAAAGATAGAGAAAAAGTTCACTTCTTTGTCCCTTGACACAGACTCGAAAATGTTGACTCTGGCTGCAGTCCACTGCCTCGGTGGAGAAGAGGTGAGCAGGGTAGGAGAGTGGCTTTAACCTAGCAGCTCCATCCTACCCTACAGGGGCAGCTCGTAGGTTATGCAATTCACCAAACATTTATTGAGTCCTTATTATACGCTAGATACTATACTGGCCCTAGACAGTCTCTGCCTTCAAGGATCTTTCAGCCCAATGAGTGTTCAAGATATTTAAACCCTTAAACTCTTCGAAACCTATAGTATCATTCCATAGACCCAGGACACTTAGCCCAGGTGGGGCCAGGGTGAATAGCAACAACAGTTGCTGCCATTTATTGTGTGCTTATTGTGTAGCGGTACTGTTCTAAGCGTTCTATTTGCCTTCAGTCATTTTAGCTTTGCAACAACCCTATGGGATTGGAGTTATTAGCTCTATTCTGCAGACGAGGAAACTAAGGCATGGAGGATTTAAGTGATTTGTACCTAGGTTCTCTCAGAAGCCCAACCCAAGCTAGAGTTTGTTCCTACAATTCTGACTACACTGGTGCGTGTGATATTTCTTCAATGTTGCATGCCATGTTCTGTGCCTGGTACTGGAGCTGCTGTTGGGAGCAGAATAGAAATGGTCCCTGCCCTAGCTGATTTTGAAACCTTGTGGGAAGACAGATGTTAAAAAAGAGGCATGTGCATAAATATAGGCCTCTCTCGTTTAATGCTATACTCTGCAGCCCTGATTCATTATAATTATTACTTATATTTTCTTTAAAAAAATGTTTGATTGTGTAAGCAGCCAACTTCAACTTGGTATATGTTAACATATATTTTGTCTGCTCTCTGAACGCTGCCATGCTCTCACTCCTACAGCTGGCACAGAACACCTCAGTGTACACTTGCAGCCCCTGCAATGTGCTCAGCAACCAGCAGCCTCTCAGAGGGCCTTGAGAGGGACTGAGGAGGAGAGATCATAAAACGGCCCAGAGCCCTGCTCTCTGTCAGCTCTCTGTCACAGCATTTAGTCCATGCTGGTGCACTGGTTTCCTCGGGCTGCCATCACAAAGTACCACAAACCGGGTGGCTTAGAACAGTAGGAATTTATTCTCTTGCAGTTCTGGAGGCTGGACGTCAGAAATCAAGGTGTTGGCACGTCACGATCCCTCGGAAGCCTCTGGGGAGAATCCTTCTGGCCTCTTCCAGCTTCTGGTGGCCCTGGGTATTCCTTGGTTTGTGCCAGCATCACTGCAATCTCTATCTCCGCCTTCATATGGTCAGCTTCCCTCTGTGTGTATCGGTGTGTCCAAATTTCCCCTCTTATTATAAGGACACCAGTGATGTCTTAATCCGCTGTAACCTCATTGTACCCAATTTCATCTGCAAAGACCCTATTTCCAAATAAGGTCACATTCAGAGCTAATGGGGTTAGGACTTGAACATCGTTTTAGGGGACACAATTCAAGCCACAACAATTGGGTTGTACTAGGACCGAGGGGCTCAAAGCAGGTCTTTGGAGTCAAAGAATCTAAGGTGATATCCCAGCTCTTGTCCCTTACTACATATATAAACTTAGACAAATTATATATCTTCTCTGAAAAGAAGCTTTCTTCCCTGTAAAATGGGAGCAAAACTACGTAGCTCAAAAGAATTTTAAGTAGGCTTAAGAGATTTTTGCAAATGTCTCAATAAGTGGTGGATAATAAATGTATCTACCTCTAAGCACACAGCCTTTCCAGAGATCTAAGGATGAAGTGTGTACTTCATAAGCCTATATCAATAAACGCTGAAATTTTTTTCATATTTTGCAGGGGAGGACATTGTTTAGGACACATAGCTTTATCACTTCCATTAAATTGCTTCTGACACAGGCCAGTTTCTTTGTCAACCAGAATCAGTCGAAGATGAGCCAATATCTAAAGATGCTTTTCATTGCGAACTATTTGATGATTTCATTTGATCAGGATGCGTAGCTTGTTGAAGAATCATTCCTAATGTTTTAGATAGGTCCTTTCTGGGTATCTAAGGAGGGCATTTTATAGGATACAAACATTCCAGTTTTATTGTGGGACTAGACAAAACACCACCAAATGTCCTGTCTATCCCCTTGTTTCATTTAACAGTTTCTTGGTTTGGAATGTTCTACCGAGTTATAGTTGTGGCCAGTGACCCAAGTCAGTAAGTGTTTTTACTAACATATTACCTCTGTGTCCAGCCCTGTTTAGACTGAGGATGCAGAAGGCAGAGAGGTATTCCTTGACTCTGATCTAATTGAGAAGGCAAAACTTACAGGTAGGAAATAACTGGAGAACAATACAAGAGTGTAATTTTATACTCGAGTCATATATAATTAAGTGCTCCAGAACAACAGTGTCTAATAGAACTTCCTGAAATAATGCAAGTGTTCTCGATTTATGCTTCTCAGTACTGTAGCCACCCGTGGCTCTTGAGCACTTGAAATGTAGTTAGTGTGACTAAGGAACTGAACTTATAATTTAATGTTAATTGATTTTAATAGTCATGTGTGACTAGAGGCTATCAAATTGAATAGCACAGTTCCAGTAATTCTGAGGAGAGATGGTTGTGGGTTGCAAGAATCATGGGGAAACTTCATGAGAGTAGGGCTCCAGCCTGAGCTTGGAAGAGGAGAGAAAGCAGGAGGAAAGGCTGGGAGGAAGGGAAGAGTGGGAATGGAGGGAAGTTAGATGAGAGAGACTTTCTGAAAATGTCAAGGAAGAAGTTTCTAGAATTTAAACCATTCCTCTACTCCACGTCTGGTATGAGTATTTTTACCTACATCATGCCTTCCATTAATTGCTATAGGGTTTCCATGTTTTGTGCTTATTAGAAATAGATGATTTCCACAGAATTGTAGCCATTTAACGTACAAGGTTGTTCACTGTAACTTTCAGTACCGGTCAATTGGGACTCTAAAGAGAATTCAGTGGCACAATTACATAACAGAGGTTAAAGGAACTCGTAGGAGCTGGTGAGGAACCCAGACCCTAGAAGCAGCAGAAGCCTGTAGCGGCAAGGGAGGGCAGCAGAGCCTGGGGAGAGCCAGTGCCACACCACAGAGGAGGGAGGCAGCTGATGTCAGAGCAGCACTGTGCGAGGTGGGAGGGAACGAGCAGAGAACAGCCCTGCTGCGCTCGCCTCCCCCATGGTCTCTCACTGACTGGAAACAACTGGAAGCCAGAGGAAAATGGCATGCAGTCAGTGCCCTTCAGAGGGGTAAGGTTCTCATGGTACCCTGGGCTGGACAGAGAAGGCGAGAAAGGGAAAGGAAATGGGAATAAACAGCTCACTGACTTGTTTAAAAAAAAAAAAAAGATAGTAAAATGGAAACCAACTAGATGTCCAATATGTTGGCTAAATTGTGACAAAACCATACAATGGAATTTGATGCAGCATTGCAATTATGTTTAATGACAAGGGCAAATCCTCATTAGATAAATGAAAAAGAAGAATATGAGAACAGCATATACTGCAAGATCAAAGTGTTGTAGCTAAATAGTATGTATTCATTAAAATATAAATAAATGTATATTATCCACACATCTAGGAAAAAAGTGGAAGGAAGTGCACCAAAATTTTAACATCAGTATATCGAGATAGTCATTTAGGAGTTTTCCAAATTTCTGATAAAACAATTATTGTATTTTTCTGATCCTGGAACAGTGTTTCCATTGTTTTTGGTATATATATCTGCAGGGCTATATGAGTAGAAGGGTATGGGACAAAAAGCTTTTTTATCAGTCATTCAATGGCACTGCAATTAGCCTACATCTCATTGTGTGCCCATTTCTGCAGTGAAGTCACACTGAGCTGCATTTCTTAGCACAATAAAAATGATGAGTCAATAAAATGTTATTTTAAAAAAATATTCCACTGAGAAACCCTTAGGTGCTGGGGTTGGCCTGATTTCCTATTGATCTTTTTATTGCCGCAATTACTTCCTCCAACATGGTTAGTTAATCCAGATCTGACCACCTTTCGCCACTGTCTATTACATTTGGTCTCCATTAAATATGAATCTTTGGTGGCACTTCCATTATTAAATTGACAGTTGCATAATGCTTTATTGGCATCTGTAAGAATGGAACATATTTCTTAGGAACCATGGAGATGGTAGCCTGTATTTTTCCTGAACCACCTAAGCATAGACAGTTTTTGTTTTGTTTTGTTTTTGCTCTTGTAAACTTAATCTTAAAAACAGCAATCTGTCTGCATCATTGTTTTATTCCTTCCTGATAGAAAAAGTTTCCCCCTGCTGTCTTACTGATCTACAATCATCGGACCTTGATGGACTCTTGTAAAAGGAATTATCACAGTGATTTGATGACTTCTCGTATTAGTTATTGTTTCAGTAAATCCACTCCCTTTCCTTGCTTGTTTTTTAACCTCCAGCTGCTACCCAAGTATTACTTCTTGGATGGCTGCTTCAGCAGCTTTACTCTAGTCCTTGTTTGTAGTAGATTTTAATAATAATAAGCAGTTTACAAACATGCAGTGTTAAATGCATATAAGGATTATTGTTGGTATTCTTAATTGTAAACATAGTTTTGCCATTGAGTAAGTTAGGATTCTTGTGGTTACAAGGAACAGAAATCAACTCAAGGGGACTTAAGCAAAGCAGTGGAGCCTGGTGGGATATTCTTATTGCATATATATAAGGGGTCTTGACAAAGCTTCGGGGAAAACTGGCATCAAGACCTCAGGAATGATTAGAATTGTGAACTACAAACCAGCAAGAATTTAGGCACTAGTCTTCTCTGTCTCTTGTTTCTGCTTTTCTCTCTATCCACTTCATTCTTCAGAC